>JAPFBL010000028.1:2595000-2705288 GCA_026182355.1 Hermatobates lingyangjiaoensis
TCTTTGAAATATAATTCTGAACAAATAACAAGTTATTTGTAATGCTAAAATTTTAGTGACTCACACATTGTTTTATAATCATGATTTCATCGAAACTTCTCAAAATTGTAGATTGTAATTGTGTATTATAGATTAGACAACGTCTAAACCACAGTAAAAAATTCAGAATGGTAACTAAGAATTTTATTTGTACAATTTTTCTTTCTTACAAAATAAAGTGGCTTTCTAGTAAACATTAGTGTTGATGGTATAATGTAAAATAAGTAAGAGTGCTTATTTATTACAGGGCTTTAGTTGTAAGCTACTTATTTCTATTTCCAATATAGGCCAAACGGTTAGTTTTCAGGGATATAGTGTACTAGAATATAAATAAGAGCTGAGAAGCCTACAAGCGTCCGCTGGCGTAACCTGTTAAGTGCTCTTCGGAGAGCAGAAAGGTCTATACTTCTATTAAATAGTTTTTGTAACTTAACTAAAACTTTGTTTGAAGACTATATATATATTATTGAATTTGATAGCAGATTCTGCATTCACGATTTTCCTACTTATAGCTTCTATTTTTCTTACAATTTTCTTTTGAGCAGGTGATAATTGCCAAAGCAAACTAGCATAAGACATTCAGAAGGCTAAAACACTAAACACTTCACTGGGGATAACTATATTTAATTAATCACTACACTAGATTAAACTAACATAATAAGCTTTCGGCCCCATAGGTCATCGTCAGGTTCTTAAACTACTTATATTAACTAAATATACATATTGCTAACTACTATTAGCGTATATTTATTTAATATAAGTAGTTTAAGAACCTGACGAAGACCCATGGGGCCGAAAGCTTTTTATGTTAGTTTAATCTAGTGTAGTGATTAATGAAATATAGTTATCCCCAGTGAAGTGTTTATTTAGTGTTTCATCCTTCTGAATGTCTTATGCTAGTTTGCTTTGGCAATTATCACCTGCTCAAAAGAAAATTGTAAGAAAAATAGAAGCTATAGTAGGAAAATCGTGAATGCAGAATCTGCTATCAAATTCAATAATACATGCTTGAAAGAGGACTTGCTGTCGAAATACACTAATATATATATATATATATATTGATAAAAGTATCGACCGTGGTATAGAAACAAAACTAACTTTTATCGGGACTCGGTCAGATTTTCAGGTTCAAATTAAAACTCTCATTGCCAACGTTTCGGTCTTTATTTAAAACCTTTTTCATAGGCCTACAAAAACAGAGGAAATATTAGAAATAATACAATCATTCAAAAATCAAACATACATAAAAGTGCAATTAGTTACAATTAAGAAATTACAATAGAAATTTTGACTACAGGTTAGTGAGAAAACTTACAGAAGTATAAATTTTGAAACAGGAAAACTAAGTATTACATTACAAATTTCTATTGTAATTTCTTAATTGTAACTGTAATTTAATCAAACACTTTTATGCATGTTTGATTTGTGAATGATTGTATTATTTTTTATATTTCCTATGTATTTGTAGGCCTATGAAAAAGGTTTTAAATAAAGACTGAAACGTTGGGAATGAGAGTTTAATTTGAACCTGAAGAACTGACAGAGTCCCGATAAACCATAGTTTTGTATATATATATATATATATATATATACAATTAATTAGATGAACTGAAAAAACTAGAATACTCAAAAATAACATGCAAAAAAAGAATCACTGAAACTCACTACTAAATTTTGATGTCCTCAAATATGAACAGCCCAATCACATGACCGAATGAGAAAAAAAAACTCATTGACATATGATGACATATGTCATTATAGAAAATAAATCATATTAAGTATAGTTGATACATTTTTCCTTCATTTTTTCTCCAGATGTTTTTATTATAAACTTGGTTTGTAAAATCAGTTTGAGAGAGATATTGTCTTGATCTGTCTTCAATATCATTCTGTAATTATTAATTTTCTTTGTTAATTAGTTTTCTTCCAACAATTTTAATTATCCTAGTTAGGTAGCCTTTTGAGTATTTTTAATTATATTTAATAATTCATACAATTAAATCCCTCATTATTTAGTAATGATATTTTAAGTTTTTATGAGGGCAAAACTTTACACTTCTAGAAATGTATCTCCCGAATTAGTTTATGGATGTGATATATTGTAGTACTGAATACTTGAAACTCTGTTACACAGATGCACATATGGTATGTGTGCTTTATACTTCTAGTATAATTCTTTCAGTATAGCTTCTAGTATTCTTCTAGTATACTTCTATAATACTTCTATTATAATTATACATTATACTTCATTATACTTCTAATATTGTAATGTTCTCTTATCTTCGCATATGTTCATGAAAATATACCTATGTTTTCAGTTTTCCTGAAACTCAACAATTAATATATAATTTTACCACAAAATATTTACAGAATTCTTTGTATAGCAGTAGCCGTTTTCACTTCTGTAAATGTCTAATTATATGCGAAAAATGTTTGAAATCTCAAACATTAAAATCAGAATTAAAAAAAATAATTTAATTTCTAAATGAAAGTATTAAAGTAAATAAACTACTGCTACAAAAAAAAAAAGAGATTTTTCCTTTATGAAAGGATGGCCAGAGGTACTTTTTTTTTAATATAAATAACTTCCCGTCTCTGAGGGTCAGTGTTATCACGTCCTCTGATAAGATGAACTCAACATTCCACATACTTACACACCAGGAACAAACAAATTAATCTCATGCCCACAAGTCTCCTTCAATCTTATCTCATAACAATTTACCTACTTATGAACATTCGAAAGACCTTAAGTAGTAAGCATAAATCATCCCTGTTTTGTGTGATGTCTGTATTGATCTTTGTGCTTGTGTGTGGTATTCTTATATATCTAGTGTACCCAATCATACAGTTTTTGATATTGTTTTATTTTTTTAGTTTCATGCAGTAGTCTTCGAAATACATTTAAAAAATATTATTTTATATAACTATCAAGAAGCATTTATATATCTTTTCAAGAACAAAAATATTTAAAAAGAAATTTCTAAATTTTCTAAATTAATAATAATTTTAAGGGTTTTAACTAGGATTATATATATATATATATATAATATATATATATTTTCTTTGATAACAAAATTATCAAATTATTCCATAACAACTGTGTAAACTTTATAACATCAACTTTTGCAGATTGCAAAGTTGAAGAAATACAGTCATTTATACATATGTATAGGCTATTATTTACATTTCTAATAGTCACATCAAGAATAATATTGATCTTTTATCAAAGCTAAATTCTTGTTGTTATCAAAATAGTAAATTAGTGAGCTTCGATGTCAAATCTCTCTTTACGAATGTTCTTGTTGAAGATGTTTTGAATTTCCTAGAGACAGAACTAGGCAAACATGTTCAAAAAATTTACCAGTTTCTATCCCAGAATTAATCGAGTTTATTCGTTTGTGTGTATTGGATGGCTGTTTTTCGTTTCAAGAAAAATTTTATAAACAAAAGTTTGGATTGGCTATGGGAAATTGTCTCTCCCCAGTTTTAAGTAATATCTATATGGAATATTTTGAGATCACCTACCTACCTACAATACTACCTACTAATGCTAAATGGTTTAGATATGTCGATGATATATTATGTATTTGGCCTGAAAATGAAAATGTTAACACCTTTTTGGATACCCTCAATACGGTTGTACCATCCGTAAAATTTACAATAGAACATGAAAACAATAATAAACTTCCTTTCTTGGATGTACTTTTACATAGGAATGGTGATAAATTAAAGTACAGTATTCATAGGAAGTCAACCAATGTTTCATCTTATGTTCATTTCTTCTCGGCTCATCCACTTAAAACTAAAAATTCAGTTTTTAGTAGCATGTTCTTAAGAGCTTTCAAAATTTGCAGTGAGGAATTTTTAGATGAAGAAATCAAAAATATTTACAAAATTGCAGATTCTTTAATGCATCCAAAAAGATTAATCGACAGTATCATAAAAAAAAGGTGAAACAATCCATGATATTAAATAATGAAGAACAGTTCACAATAAGGAATTTGTTAGTCATTCCATACAGTCCTTGTTTGAAAGATATGCCTTCATTTATGAAAAGATTGGACGTTTCTGTTGTGTTCAGTAATGATGGTAACTTGTTTAACAGACTTGTCAATAATAAGCCAAAAAGAAAGGACTGTTGTGTATACAGGATACCATGTACTGACTGTGAAATGTCTTACATTGGACAGACGAGCAAAGGTCTTCTTACAAGGATAAAACAACACAAATATTCCATCAGAAGAGAGGACGAAAAGAGTGCCTTGTTCATACACATAAGAAACAGTAATCATGTGATTAATTGGAATGAACCAAATGAATTAATATACGTGTCTTCAGAAAGAAGAAGAAATATCGTGGAAAGTGCGCTCATAAAGAACTTTTATGAGAAGTTGATGAACAATAGCCTAGGACTCTACAAATTAGATGAAGTTTTGATTAACGGGATAATTAAACAGATGAAGACTTCATTATTAAACACATTCAGGGTTGCCATCAATTCTGGAAATTTCAATCAGCCAAGTTAACAAGTATTTATTGTTTTTTTTTTTTTAGTTCACTTGCTCTCTGAAGATGTGTTAACGAAAGGCCTTAGAGCATTGTTTCAAAAATTGTTTTCATTGTGGTAAATTAATCCATCTATTATATCGTGTTATTTTGATTATTATTCATATATATATATATAAAGTTACAACTAGAAAGCACAAAAATACTAACAGTACAACTAACTACATTTGATAACCTTCAGAGAAAGATATTTCACCTTGTTAAAACAGTAGAGACTATGATTTTGCATGTTAAAAAAAGTAAGTTCAACGCAAAGAAGTAAAAAAATACTGGTCTAAAGAAATATAAAATAGAAACAATGGAAAGGAATAAATAAAAGATATCATTAAAAAATATATTCAATAAACAAATATCAATAAAATCAGTAGTCAATAAAAAATTGTCAAAGGTAATAAAATTAATAGTAGTATGTATAGTAGAAAATACTATTAAAAAATTATCAACAGGAATTTAAATTATATAACTAAACATAAAGTGAAAATATCTATTCACAAAGGAAAGAAACAAACAAATAAAAACACACACAAAATAAACTCCCAACGATATTTTGACATTCGTCGTCATCGGGCAGAAGTAGTCTCCTTGAGTAGCTGAAGCCAACTGAGCGTACGGTCGAATATATATATATATATATTTATTAGTGTAGGGTGAATATATATTTAGACCATGTTATTAAATTTCTTTCGTTCACTTGATCTATTTACACGGAAATGTCATTAGCGAACCTGATTTATAGTTTACCTACTACGATAAGGAAAGTAGCCAGAAGGTTAGAATCTATTAATAAAAAGGTTGCGAATGCAGAAACTGCATATATATATGTATATATATATATGAGTCGTTATCAGCCTTTGGAGCGATTCACATCTATTCCTGACGACGAGGACATTGAAATATAGTATTGAGTTCAGTGATTTTTTTTTCTGTGTGTTTTTTGAAAATTCTAGTTTATATATATATATATAT
Organism: Hermatobates lingyangjiaoensis; assembly: GCA_026182355.1. NCBI lineage: Eukaryota > Metazoa > Arthropoda > Insecta > Hemiptera > Hermatobatidae > Hermatobates > Hermatobates lingyangjiaoensis. The sequence continues at coordinate 2,600,572 of JAPFBL010000028.1, forward strand.
ATATATATATATATATAAAGATTTCACATAAACACGTGAAATAACAATCAATGATCAAACCACAATAAGGAAATGGGAAAGCAAGACTAAGATCTTTCCCATTTTCTTATTGTGGTTTGATCATTGATTATATATATATATATATATTTATATATATATATATACAGGTTTGATTAAATAATACGCCATATTTACGGTTGATTAGTTTCCTTGTGTATTTCTCAAGGGATCTGAATAATCTTCTTGTACAAACATCTAAATTGAATAGAACATTTCCAATGGTTGCAATGGTTCCAATGAACCATTGGAAATGTTCTATTCAATTTAGATGTTTGTACAAGAAGATTATTCAGATCCCTTGAGAAATACACAAGGAAACTAATCAACCGTAAATATGGCGTATTATTTAATCAAACCTGTATAAATGAAGGACTGCTTTCTAAATATACTAATATATATATATATATATATATATATATTATATATATATATATATATATATATATATAAGTATATATATATATATCTTAATTTATTTTAGATTTTGAAGACAGTCTGTAAAATATAGGCCGTTGTTTCCTTTGTTTTGATGATAGCAACTTTTATTTAGTATTGATAGGGTTGAAGATGTCTATATAATAAAGAACAAGGTTTGTAACAGGCGGACAAAGTGCCTGGAGTGACAGCTATGATTGGGATTAGCTAGATAAGGCCAGTGACGTAACCCAGTTGACGCCCCCTTAGGCTTAAGTGTAGAAAAATGTAGTTTAATTGTGCAAGCGAGTAGAGGAGCCAGTTTGGGCAATAGGCTGTAATGAGGAATGGTTGGTGATCTAGTTAACTCCTGTATACACTGCTCACCCTTGTAGCTTCTACGTCTCTTGTCAATCAACCTTAGTCTGGGCCGTTCAAACACAGCCATACACCAAAATCCAATAAGCACATTCAAAGCACATTAACCAGTAATGCTTTGAACACCTATAAAAAGCCACAAATAACAAATAACTTCTTTAAGGTCCTTTGATATGTTATTATAAGTAACAGACTTATTTTTCATAATAAATTATGTAGAATGATATTAACAATTTTTTTAATTACCTTTATTTATTATGAGAAATGATTATTCCTTACAAATTATCTATATTTCTATATATTATTATAGTTTTTTAGACATAATAGATAAATAAAAGACTCTTCATTGAAGAATTAGCAAATGTTTCTCGCAAAAGCCTATATTTAAAAGAATAATATCCCGACAATAGGATAAGATATTATGAGTAGAAGTACTATATGCATACATAAATACCATAAGATAATATATATATATATATATAGTTCAAAAAAGAAAAAAAACCGTAGAGAAATCAAAGGAACACACTTACAGTTTCTAATTTTTGGTTTGAAGACGGGCGGGCCGTCTTCAGGAGGAAAGAGAGAGGGAAGGAGACCAACCACGTTATTTTCACAACAGCAACTAATTTGAGATTTTCTGATTTAAAATTACATTTTAAGTTATCAAATTGGTCTTAAAATTGATAATTCAATTCAATGTAATTTCCTGTTTATTTATTTTTTTCCTAAATTTGTTTTAAAACATTTTTTTTACAACAGAATTCAAATTAACCTTTGAAAATTAAACTGTGCTATACTTTAATCACAGTTCTAATCTAATATGACAATTTCTTTGAAATAAACATAAAAATATGAATTATGTAATCTTTAATTGAGAATTCAGTAATCAAATTGAAATGAAAGAAGTGATTTTTTAATTTAGTGACTACAGTAAAAAAGAAATATTTTATTCAGTCTTTTCGCTACATTATTTCATCTTTTTCTTCATTTTAATTATCAAGACTTATAATCTAAAGAAAGAATTTCTTAACATTTCTTAACTTTTAACATTTTTATAACTAATTTCAGAGTAACTCAAACGAGTTTAAGAAATATTGTTGAAAGGATAAATAAACTTAACTTTTCAATTAAACATATATATATATATATAAAGCATCGATGTGATGCTTTTTACGTTGGCTTGGCTTCAACAAGCTGAGACTACGTATGAACAATCACAGGGCGTCCGTTGGTCAGCGCAGAGACCTACCCATAGCTATCCATGCTAACTCCCATGATCTCCCTTTCAATGATTGTTTCAGGGTACAAATCCTCAAACAAATCCCCGAGTATAATTCCCATGTCACCCTTAGAGCTTCCGAAGAGACATTCATATGCCTCCTTGGGGCTCGTTCTCCTCCTGGTCTCAACCTGTACCGTTAATTATTTTTTATTTTATTATTATTATTATTATTTTATTATAATTATTTATTTTTTATTATTATTATTTCGTATTTTTATATATTTTTTATCTTGTTTTCTAAATAAATATTGGAGGGATTTCTATTTTTCCTCTCCTCCGCTGGGGGGCAGCATTGCGGTGGTTCCACGAGTTACTCTGGAGGCCAGTAGCAGTTTGCTTCTCAACGCGAGTACTTCGCACTTCTTCCCGATGACGACGGATGTCGAAATATTGAAGTGAGTTCTGTAGTGTCTTTCTGTGTTCTTTTCTATGTGTTAAAGTGTATATATATATATATATATATATATATATATATATATATATTAGTTGTGTTAAACTGAATTGCCTTATTCAAACATACCTTTCTTCTAAGCATTTTTTCATCTTTTCTAGCTAATTTCAATTCTTCTGGATTCAGCTGGTGAATTATATTTAGAAGAACTGAAATTAGCTAGAAAAGATGAAAAACTGCTTAAAAGAAAGTTATGTTTGATTAAAGCAATTCAGTTTAACACAGTTTGTATAAAAGAAGGTCTGCTCCCTATTTATTGATATAATTAACCAGCTGAATCCAGAAGAATTGAAATTAGCTAGAAAATATGAAAAACTGCTTAAGAGAAAGTTATGTTTGATTAAGGCAATTTAGCTTAACAGAATTTATATAAAAAGCTGCTATATATTAATGAATAAAGGACTGGCTACCATTTATTTATACTAATTATATTATATTTATAAATATATTATAATATATATATATATATATATATATATATATATATACGAGTTCGAGATTAACAAAGAGCAACACACAAAGTAGGGAAAACACACTTACGAGACTCAAGTGTTCAATGTAAAAATTATATATATATCTTATATATATAAATACTAATGTAATATATATCTTACTCATATTTAGTATCAATATATAATATATATATATATATATATATAATATATATAATATAAATATTACAATGATATAACTCTGTTTATATATACAAAAACATAAAGTTCATCGGGACTCCGTAGTTCTTCAGGTTCAAATTAAACTCTCATTGCCAATGTTTCGGTCTTTATTTAAAACCTTTTTCATAGGCCTACAAAAACAGAGGAAATATAAAAAATAATACAATCATTCATAAATCAGCAATCAGCATTATAATAATATCAGAACTAATAACAAACAATGCTAATTTTACTCTTAGACTCTCATAAGACTGATGTTTTTGTCTGATATTCTTAAAAGTTTAACAGTTTCATAATTTCAGGTTGTATAAGTAAAAAGATCAAATTTGTGTCATATATGATTTAATTTTATCGACATCATAAACGATGAAATATTTTCCTACTGCTATCATTTATATTTCAATAATAGTTCCTGCTTCAGAACAGGTTTTCTGCAATTTAAAGATTTATTTATTTTTATTTTATAAAAATACAGGTTTTAAATAATATTTTATGAGAATAACGAAATAAAGTTCTATGATTTCGGGAGTATTTTCGTTTTGAGTGTATAAAATCGCCCTTAGTGCAGAATATTACATGTACTGCTTTAATTCCAAAAATTATCTACTAGTTGAGTAACATTAGCTCTTGTCTATCATGCATCCAATGATATACGAGTATTTATGATTACTTTAAACTTTATCTAAATATACGTATCAATGTTCTAACAGGAGTTCATCACTCCTAGATCAGAAAAGAAGATCAACTATAGAATTGTTGTAATATCAAAGCAGGATCATATGTAATATCTCTTACATTAATGTTTTAGTTATAAATAATTACACAATTGTACAAACTAAAGTCCATAGATATAGATAGAAGTAACATTGTTAGAGACAGTTATAACAGTTCGTTAACTGTTAATTAATTATTTGATACAAAGATTGAAGTCAACGAATTTAGTTCAAATTAAATATTTAAGATTAGTTAATAACAGTTTGTAATTTTTGTTTTCTTTTCAATATTTCAGTCCTAATTTGGCTTATTTTATTGTCAATTATTACATATATCAACAAACATAAGTGCACAACATTTACAGCTGTTCAAATTTAAATGATAAGTAGAATGGTTTACATAAATAATGCAAATTTTAAAAATAAATACAATTAGAAATGTTGTTAATAATTAGAAATATGAAATTCCTAGATATGAGGTTTTTATTATTTTTGTTTTTAAGGCGCCTAATGATGAGAAATAGTTCTATGTTTTATAAAAGAAATGAGTAAAGTAAAGTTTTATATATGGTCAAGTGAGGAAGGGGTGGATAAAAGTTGGGGGATGGTGTGCGAAATATTGGGCAGGAAGGGTTGTGTGCCAAGTACAGGTCACTATTCTGCATCCCTCTTCGATCTGACGCAATCAAAATCCCATTTTACAAGCCCGAACTTGATTATGCATAATTGTATCTCTGTTGGAGTGTAATGTAATTCTCCAACCCTCTAGCGCCGGTAACAACAAATATTGCTCCTTCTAAATAATATTATAAGTATTTCACTTCTCTAAATGACAATTTTGATACCTTCTGCCAAGCCCTCAGGCTTAGTTAATGCTCCAGAATAATCATACCTCAGGGGGTGTTGTAATCATCTTGTTACTACTAAATGTAACTAGCTAACACATAATTTGTTTAGTTAGTTAGAAAATAATAAAATAAACTCAACTAATTTAAAACATTTTTAATCATAAAACAAACATTTTTATAGTAACTACACAATTTTTATTAAAACATTTATATCTTAACATTAAAATTTCTATGCTACACTTAACTTTCTTGTGTATATACTTTTTAGGTTTTTTTTAGAAACATTTTTGTAAAATCAAAATTTGTTTCTTACTTATATCTATTATATTTCATTAAATATAACCAAATAAACTTGAATACAATTGTTAACTTTGGATTTTTAGGTTTTCTCATGTTTGGATGGAGGCCCTAAAATGTTTTTCTCTACCTATTTGTCTATTGAGGGACATACAAGTCAAACAGTTCGTTGCATAATTTATGCAATGAAACAACAGAGAATAGTATATTGATATAGTGTAAATATATTCGATGTAGGACAAGCGTTACTATTCTGAGCTGAGTTTGGAGTTATTAGGGTAATATTGTCATATTGCATCGTTTTGACATGCCAACTTTCGATTACACCTTTCGAGTATGAAATCAATTTGATACAAAAAAATGGTACGACCTGTAGTATGTCCACATGGACTGAATTTTCACATTCACTACCAAAAAAATTACATTCATCATCAAAATAAAGAAACATCAAAATACTTCAAAATGAATTCCCATGAGACCCCAAACGCGCATACTCCTTAAAATTGCAAAATTTAGTTTTTTCTTAATTAATGAATTAATTAATTAATATATTTTTGCATTCAGTAATGGAAAAATATCGACCTTTTAAAGTTCATGTTTATTTGAAAACTTTGATGAGTCTTATATCAGGTATTCATTAAGTATATTTCTGAATATTTAACTTGAACAATACTGTATGAATGAATATTTTATTCTTTTTTCATAAACTGAAATATTACTGCTAAAACATGAATCACTTTTTTTTTTTGTATTTTATTCCAGCATGTTCCACTGTGGATTACATACTTCATCGTCAAATTGTACATAATACTCTTTCATTAACATTACAAAATACTTATTTTAACTTATTTTACATTCATTCATAATTCAACATTATAATTTTTTTTCTTAAATGTCTATACTGTTCAAAAATTTTACAAATTCTTTATAATAACCTTTTTTAATTAATGAGGAAGGTCTAAAGGGCTACTCCTCTCCACAAAACAAGACCTTACGTATGAGAGCCAGTCTTTGTGATTCCCTCAAACAGGACTCATACACCAAGTGTCTAGGAGATTGGGATGTCTCCGCGTTACATGGGCATGATGGACTAGGAGCTATTTTCAACCTGCTCAGGTATTCTTTAAATGGTCCATGTCCTGTCATGTATTGGGATAGGTTATAGTTTATTTGGAAATGTTTCATGGATAATCTTCGTTTTATACTAGGAAAACATTCCTTTGTTAGAAGGCTTTTAGAAGATTCCTCCCAATTTGTTTGTCATCGTGCCACTGATTGACTGAATCAATCAAATTGGGAAGAATCCTCTAAAGGCTTTCTAATAAAGGTATATTTTCCTAGTATAAAACGAAGATTATCCATGAAACATTTCCAAATAAACTATAAACTATCCCAATACATGACAGATACATGAATCACTATTAATGTTAAATCATTGAATTAATCTCAACTCTTTTTGAAATGTAAAAGATATTTTTTTTTTAAGACTGTCTGAAAATTAAAATTACTTTCACTCAATCATAACCAATCTAAACTGGATAAAACACAAACAAATTTACTATCGCGGGTATATTTTATTCAAAAATGATGCATGACAGTCAATTCAAACTACCTTAACCCTCATACTCTGTTTCTCCAGGCTATTTCATCCATTAAGGCAATATAATTTTTATTAAGTCCTAATATTCTTAACTGATGTTTGTTCTGAGTGCTATTCTAGTCAAATCAACTAAATAGACATCAGAGAAAACGTATTTAACTTCCAAGTTATCTGTGATGATAAATCATTTATCGTAGAACTGGCGCTTGGCAGGTCTGACATAATCTAAAGGAAACCAAATATAGAAATTTCAATTTTCTTATGTTTTCCTCACCGTTAGTAACCCTACCAAGGAGGAATTTATTAAAACGTGTTATTTATTTATTACAAAATTGTCACAACATTTTCTTTATAATGGCATAAGGTTACATCTTTTAGGTAATTAATAAAGTTTTTTTGACGATAATATTTTTTGACGATGTTGTCATCATATTCTAGCCACATCCTTACATTCAAGTAGATTCTTTTGATTGATTGTCTTCTTTTGTTTTTTCAAAATATTACAGTGGAATATTATATTTTGAAATGTTTGTTTGGCACCCAAGTGGACACTCTGGCCTAGCAAACCTCAGATATTGTTAGTTTTTTAATGTTCGTATCATCTAACACTGTAGTGTACAAATATTTTAATCCCAGCTGCATAACAGAATGATGCCTGTTCGGCAAACGTGAGTATATTTAAAATAATAAAGTATTTTCTACAAGGAACATTCTAAAAAATACAAAATAAGCTAATAAATAAGCTAATAAATAAGCAAAATAAATAAGCTAATTTGCTTTCACGTTTTGATTAAACTAGTACATACATGATACGTGTAATTATGTTTATTTTCTGGAGGTTATAAACAAGAAGTATTTAAACATTTTATATTAAATGAACGTTATAAATTATTTAGACGCAGAGGCACCAAGTGATATGCTTGTGATAACATCTGAAATAACATACCAAAGACCAAGGGTTGGCTTTTGTCAGGGGTTGCTCATTCACCCTTGTCTATAAAACCAGTTACCAAGGGGTAGAAAGTCCTGTGACTAAAAAAATCATCAAACATTTTTCATGTTTGTCATTTTGATTAAAAATTTGTTATAAATTTGAAGAATTGAATTATAAATTGATAAAATTTTTCTCCAAAATAATGAACGTAAACTCAATATTTTCTATTTCCAAATGATTCCTCAAAATAGAAAAAATCCGTTCCCAATATGCACGTTAGTATTCCTCAAGCCATCCTTAATTTTACTAATCATGTTTTAATCAATGTTGATTATGTTCATCATCCGATGATGTGAAGCTGTGATGATTATGATTATGATTACGTACACCTTTAATTCACTCTATCACGTTTTATTTAATTAAATCATTGTGATATCATTATTATGCCTTCTTTAAAGTAATATAATTTGCCAAATATATTGATAGTCGTTAAGAATATTGTATTTTTGTTATTTTTCCCAACAAAAATGTCGACTCCTTTTCTTTAGTTTTCTTTTATCATTTGGATGATGATTAGACAAACTGGACTGAACTGTAATCAGAGCCGTCCTTAGGAAGGTCCCTGGCACGGGGTAACTCGACTACTACGGGTCCTCCCTCAGCCACAAATTATTATATATTTAAAAAATTATTATGTTTGTTTTATTGTGCAGATATTAAAAAATAAAAATAAACGGTTACAGCAGATGTTAATCTGACCGATATGATGGATTAACCAGTGAAGGAGTCATTTGTCCGAGGTCACTACCGTCGTCCTGCGGTGCTTCCCAGAAGCGCAGAGCCCAGGGTGGTTGCCCCTTTTATTCCTAGCCAAGGAAAGAGCCTGTCTGCAATCTTTGAATAGTTGTATAAATGCAGTTTTGGTCAGCCTTTCAGTCGTCTTTATCATAGGTACATAGCAGATAGCTGTGAACCTAAGCACCATTTGTCTATAAGATTATCCACAAAGTGGTTTATACCGTTGGTTAGAGCAGTATTACTTGTTGAGTAAGCCAACTGAAAAGTAAGTTACTTATTTCCACACGGTGGCGAGGACATTTAGTAGATCTTCACTTCATCTTCCCATCTTCCCAATAATGTGTTAAGAACGTGGAAGAAGCACTAAATCCACGGAAAGAAGTGCATAGCAGAAAATTCTACATCTCTTTGCCTTTAGTATGAGATTCTTCTAGTATGCAACACTGTACTTCATAACTGCAGTGATACCACAGTGATGTTATCGTAACATGTTAGCGCTTAGAGAATTTAACTCTTACTTCACGTAAGTTTATGAAACCACTGGATTGAGGGACTTAAACTTTTATACCCCATGCTGAACAAGCAAACTTCTTTACAGACTAAGCAAAAAGACCCTCATTTAGTTAGCGATTACTAATTCTATTACATATTTCAACTCTATTATCTGTCATCAAACAAATATTCTTTTTATTTGTTCAAATTGTTTGGACATAATTCTAGGTTTCAACAATTGTAAATTATTTAATTTTTTGTGATTCTTATACAGTATTAAATAAATATAAAAATCTTTGACACAATATTATTTAATATATTTAGCTAATATTTTAATTGTAATAATCATACTCAATACACTGGAAAAAAAAGTGTGTCTATAACAGTTTATATATAAACTGTACGACGGTAACTTAATGGTTGTTTTTGATAGATAAAAAACTATGTGCATATAAAAAAAAGATATAATAGTTGTAATAAAAGAACGGGTTGTGATGTACTTGGTCAAATCACTGACGGGAGATAAAAACAAGAGAAAGGACGCTGGCCTTGTCACCAGTGAGACAGAGACAGCAAACTTCTATTCTCGCTCTCACTCATTCACTCTTTGCTTACTTTTTGCGCGTAGCTCATTTCCCATATTAATGTTTGGCTTGATTTCAAACTGCGCATGACGTAATTTAAAAACATTACGTGACAGCGCTAATAAAGAAGAGACTCTGCAAACAAGTGGTAAACACATTGGCATTACCATTTTGTTGAAGCGTATATCTATACTTCTCTGACAAATATTATCATTTAAACATACCTATATTTGTTAAACTTCTGTTTCCCAAGTCTATAAATTACTGGTATTTACATTCTGTTCATATTGAGCAAAAACAATTCTATTGGCAGTCTTTGTATATTATTTAAACGTTTTGAGGACACAATTGATTTTTTCATTTTTTAATTGTCAGAGATAAGAAATTAAATTATCTCTATCCAACATATATATAAAAAGCGCATTCCAATTCTGAAACCTATTGTTTAGGATATACTATCCTTTCACATTGAAAATAATGTGAGCAAATTTCTTTATACATACATGAAGAAGTGAACTGTGTTGCTGGGCAGTTCTCTGATCTAAATCCAAAGCTACATATGTACAATCTTCTTCATAGATTTACTAAATTAAAAATCATACCATAATTTCCAAACAAACATAAGAATGATTTTATAAATTTACTATACTTCCCCTGACCCTTTCGGTCATCCAACACCTTCCTTTTTACTCCAATCATGTTCACATAAATGCAGACAAACTCTAAATTAATTCAATTCTAATGAAGAGTATAATGAACATATTTTTAAGACAGATCGCTTATTTATATTTTTTGAACGATTTGACCATTGCAAAACAAAAATCTTAAATGGTTTTTTTTTTCTGCTCACCCTAATGAGAGCAACATGTAATTGATCCCTTCAGACTTATAAATAGTCATGATAAATTCTAACTGAATTGGAATTTTAATCCTTAAAAAAACGGTGTTCTCCTCTTTAGATAAAACAATATTCAATCTTGGAATTAAAACTTTTTCTCCTTAACACCGTGATGCAATAATTTTACAAACAATGACATTATCATAAATCTCCTCAGTTATTAGTCATGTTTCATTAAATAAGCGTGGTGCAACAATATTTCTCGTACATACACATGATAGGAGCTTTCTTTTTGAAATCTAGCTTTTGTTAGAGCAATCCAGACAACTCTAGAGAGTCAAGAAATTCTTGAGGTTAAAGTGTGGGTTCTGTTCCTACAGAAACCGAGTTGTATGACAGATATTGTTTAATTTTTCCTGGAAATTATTCAATATCCTATGATTAATTTCACTATATAAACTGAACTTATATAGAATTTTCTGTGAACAATATTTGTGGATTGCTGAATGAAGATTAAATATATTCAATACCCTAATCAACATTATGTGCACAAATAAGCATGTCTTCGTGCAGTAATAATCTGTTTATTTTCATTCTTTTTAACTCTGTCTTCACAAATATTTATCATAAATTTAGAGTATTCCTCATTTTTCTCTTTAACTATCATATTGTTAGTTAAATAGAATTTAGGAAATTTACTCCACAATTAAGACCGATTCAAGCATTATATATATAAGCATCAGTTTGTCTCTTGACAACTGGAAGAAGTTGTCAATTCCTAAGATGCTACAGCCAATGCAATTAGTCCTGAACTCCTTAATTTAGAGGGAATTAGTTTCATTAAGAACCTTTCTGTACCTTCCGATGCATCGAGATCCCTACTCTATCATTTTTATTGAACTACATACATCAAAAGAAGGAAATGTAGACATTGTGACAATGGTTTTTGATTACAGACATAATTGTGTGCGGTTAATATTGTCCTTGTATTAATATGATAATGTCTAAAATGTCAATTTTCTATAATAAATATCATTTGTTGATATCATAAACAGTAACTCATATTCTCATCAATTATTCATTAAATTTTCTCTTATGAAATTTATTATAATTAAATCATTATAATTTTGGTCGAAAAACTATTATATAATGCCTTGATGTGATTTATATCAGGGTTTGGAAGATATTTTACAAAGGTCCCCGTAGCGTGGACGGTAGGTAGCACGCTGTATCTCAAACAATGCCGTGGGCGAGGGTTCAGTTCCCAGAAAACAACTAATATGTTATTCAGTTTAGAGTGGGTGCAAATATTTACATGCAAACATCGGATTTTTATAAGTATATAGATTATATAAAAACATTATGCATAGAATAAATATTAATGGAAGAAACTATATTGTTATAACGTGGGAACAAAACGAGGATTTTTATAAAACAAAGCAAGAGAGAATACATTTTATTATTAAATTACAAGAATTTTAGATTTAAACAAGAAATATAATATTCTTGGTATGACGTAATTTACCAGAGATATCATAGTTGTGACTATGACACGATACGCTATGTAACTAAATGATCCTTATATAAAAGGAAATTAAATTTCATGCTGAGAATACTCAAAATAAAATAAACTGTTTCACCATTAAGAATTTAAATTTAAACATAGACCGTTTTAACAATAAGCTGCAAACTGTATATATTTATTCAAATGAAGAGATTTGATAGATAATCTCGAACTTTCCGAAAGATAATCATTGTAAATAATTGAACCTACAAGGGATTTCAATGTCTCCACATTCTGTTAAGTTCTAGGGTAATAGTACGCACTATTAGTGATATTGACTTCACTAACAGAAAGACTAGAAGAATAAAAGCAATATCACTACATAGTCTGGAAGGTTAAGTTTGTCTTGTTATTAGATGTAAAGTTTTCTTCTTTCTTCTTTAAATTTTTTGTTTGCATTCTAAAGCAACTCTTGGTTATTAGGTCCGAAACAGGCTCATACGTACAACTTTGCTTTTGTCCAGTATGTTTTCTTGAATACAATAATACGAAACGTAATATATCTTAGTAAAACTGAATTTAAATAAAAAACAAATCTAAAATGTTTTAGAATAGAAGAAAATATTTTTTTATTCATATATATATATATATATATATATATATCAATGATCAAACCACAAAAAGAAAGTGGGAAAACAAGAATATGGGAAAGTTAGTCTTGTTTCCCCATTTTCTTATTGTGGTTTGATCATTGATTGTTATTTCAGGAGTTTATGTGAAATCTTTATATATATATATATATATTAAATTACACAGAATAAAAAATAAAAACACACTTACTAAATTGTCAATATTTCAAACTGTTGTTCGTTATCAGGAGTTGACTAGAAGAGAGGACGAAGTGTGAGAGATCTCCCCACTTCGAAGGCCGGAGCACAAATAAGTCATTGTAAATCATTGAACCGACAAGGGGTTTTAATGTTTTCACATTCTGTTAGGTTCTAGGGTAATGGCACGCACTCTTAGTAACATTGTCATTTTGTACAAAAAAGTTTTTACATAAACTGTATTAAGCTTTGAATTATTACTATAATAAAAATCAATGTATAATAATTATCATTGACTTCCCTAACTTTGTATTTAAAACTTGCAACATTACTTAATCAAGAATAACTCTCTGTAAAAAAGGTAAAAATTCTTATTACCTATTTTATTTCATCTTTTTCGAGACTTTTCTCAGAATTATCAAAGCATTATATAATCAAGGACTGTCACTTTTCAAGGCATAGAATAATTCATAAGAGAGGAAAAGTACAAGATATTGACTAAAAATATTTTCTTTTCATTCTTTTAAAAAATATTTCAAACACATAATTTAACTAAATTTCGTTTTTAAAAGAAATACTACACAACTCTATTATAATTTGTTTCTTAAGCTAATATATAGTGTTTATTGACATTGTTAGTTTGGATATTACATATATGTCTAAAGTATTTACAATATAATACAAAGTATTTAACTTGTTTTGGGAATAACTTGCAAAACTATGGAGTATAAAGAATAAACATACAGGAATAAACCACTGGCTTATATGAATTTTCTTTTTTACACCAATCGTCATGACGAGAATAAGTGGCCTCCGGTTGGTAGTTAAACTGAAACCAAGTAACAGTTATTTTTTCATAAAAATCCATATTAAAACGGACAACAGTTGAAAAAGAGAAAAACTCGATGAAATTGTATTGAAGTGAATATAAATGTGGAAAAAAGAAAGCAAATAAATTAATAAAAGGATTAAAAGGGAAAAAAAATAAGACACTGAATGGATGAGAAAACGAAAGAATAAATTACCAAATATTTGAAATATTAAAAGGTAATATAACAAAATTAATAATAAATATTGATTTGGACATATAATTTGGTACCAAAAGTTATATAGGTGTCACCTCTAAAGCAATTAAATTGACATGATAATTACGCATCAGAAATCTGATAAGGGTCTTTAAAGTTGAGACAGTGAATTTCCAGTATCAACTTGAACTTTGACGAAGACCAGTTGTTATGGTTGAATGATTTTCGTCATTTGTCTGATTTTTTTCTTATAGTTTCTTTTGAAACGAAATATTTTTGCATAAATCGACCGATAAGGAGGCATTATTACCATTAGGATAAAAATAATGTGACTGTTTATGATTTATAAAATATCTTACATTGTTTAAATAGTTGGAATTCTTATTTTATACTATTGCAAAAACAGTATGGTTGTAGAAGCAGTAACAATTGCTTGTTAATTATGAGTGTCAATGACCGCGTCGCCCAATTTTCAACAAACTTTCTTCAATTGGTTGTCACATTGTACTATTTGAAGTGGGCGAAAAGACTTCGTGGTAGTGCTTATGCAAGAAATATTACTGAACTGACTGCAGACTAATTCTATTGAAACTGTTTATTGTTTCATTTTCAAGCTTCAAATTAATTAAGCTATTTAGTTTCTGATATTATATCTGTTAATTTATTACATTTTATTAATATTCATTTCATGTTAAAGTAAGCAAATAATATTTGAGCATCATTCAAGCAGTATAATTACATTTGTGTTCATGTATCACTTATTTATACATGCATTATTAAATAAGTCGTTAATTTGTATATATTATATTAATACAATCCATTAATTAATATTAGTATTAATGGAAATAAATATTCAGGGTATACTTAATATGCAGGATATTATCTTAAAATTTTCTAAAATGATTAACCAATGAACATGACTCCACCAAAAAAACTCTTCAAAATATGTTCTTAATTTTAACAAAAAATAAATTTTGTCTATTAGATAGAAATCATGAAAGATAATGGGCATAGTTTGTGTAAAGTTGAAGTATTTTGATCAGTTTGTTAGAATATAGTATTTGCATATACCAGACAACCACATGGTCTCAATAAAAATAAAATTTGTTTTCAAAAACGCTATCAAACACAAAATTATCTATCTCTGGTTAAAAATCTTTAGTAAAAATGTGGTGATATATGGGCTCATACCATAGTAGGCCTTACCGAACCCTTTACATGTTTTTACATGTAAAAAACATGTAAAGACATGTAACCCTTTACTTGTCTTTACATGAGGAAGAGCATCGACTTTCAAAAAAAAAATTTTTTTTTAACACTTTGATGCTAAGTCTTTGAAAATAATCTTAGTTTAAAATAGAAGTCCGTTCACAAAATATTCTTTGGTTATCTTTAAACAATAATACAGCTAAAATTATAAAAATATTTCTACAAAAATTAGTTCTTGATTATTCGAGCATTAAATGATTTTTTTTTTTATCGTAACGACACTGAAAACAGCATTTAACGGGAATGAAAACATAGACATTAATAAGATACTACTCTCCTAGAAAAAGAAGACAGTCTAGATATCAATAGCATTTCTTGATTGGTGGGACTGCCGAAAATAGATCATATATTGCAATCAAGAGGTTGATATATTTGCAGAAAAAATATTTTGCCATGCTATTCATTTCAGCTGGAAAGTTTTGACTATGATTAACTGCTATTTATGTTAAAAAATTTTGTCTAATAGTCATTCTAAATATTATTCTACCAAACTTGTATAGTTAAAATTATATTTCGGATTACTGTTGTTATTCTAAAAATAAAACATTAATCAAACGGTATTGAATTTAAATTTAATAATATTTACTAAGAATATATATATATATATATATATATATATATATATTAGTATAAATGGGCAGCAAATCTTCTTGAAGACAAATTGAATTAAAGTATGCAGCAGCTTCTGCATTAACGACCTTTTTGCTGATGGCCTCGATTTTTCTAACTATCTTCCGGTGATGCTGAGGCGACTTCCATATATGCTGGGCCAGAGACATTGAGAAAACCAATATCAAACAACAACAATATCCCGAAGATGACCAATGTGTGGTCGAAAGCTTGTTTGAACCCAGTGTTTTTGTGATCCATTAAAGTTGTTTGATATTGGTTTTCTCAATGTCTCTGGCCCAGCATATATGGAAGTTGCCTCAGCATCACCGGAAGATAGTTAGAAAAATCGAGGCCATCAGCAAAAAGGTCGTTAATGCAGAAGCTGCTGCATACTTTAATTCAATATATATATATATAGATATATATAGTTCAATGTTGAAACAAATACTAATTTTCAGTTTTACACATTTCTTATTCCGACCAATGCTAATTTTCAGTTTTTTTCATCAAATTAGCGTTTATTTCAATTGAACTAGTATGATGAAGGCTTGCTCCCTAAATAACGAATACATTTATATATATATATATATATATATATATATATATATATATATATCTGATTGGTTGATGCAGGACAAAATAAGCTTGACTCATTTTATTCAAAGTTGAAGGCTTCTAGCTCTGATCAAGGTCACGTACAGCGGTTCTTCTCTTCCATGATGTCATCTCCGCCGACACTGCAAATAGTAGCAAAGAGTTTTTCAGGACCGGACCGGGAAAACTCGAAATGGAGAAGTCTACATCACACGGCAACTGTTCATATTCTGAGGGAGTGCGAGCCCTTATACTATTTGCTGTGTCGGCAGAGATGACTCCATGGAAGAGAGGAACCGCTGTACGTGACCTTGATCAGAGCTAGAAGCCTTCAACTTTGAATAAAATGAGTCAAGCTTATTTGGTCCTGCATCAAACAATCAGCTATTAGAACCAGACCCCTCATGTAGATTTCAATATATATATATATTTGTGTGTGTGTGTGTGTGTGTGTGTGTGTGTGTGTGTGTGTGTGTGTGTGTGTGTTGTGTGTGTTTATACATACTGTACAATATCGTAAAGCGGTGTTATTAATTGTGTTATGCCAAAGGTCGTGATTTATATTTAGGTTTCACTAAGTTTAGGACTTTTAATGAGTTTAACACATTGCTAATTTCCCTAGTTTTTTTAGGAACTAAATAAAGTTATATTTTTTAAACTTTGTTGTATAACTTTTCCCAAATTAAACACTTCTGGGACACAGTTGAAAATCATAATTTAAAAAACATCACACTACATTAATATGCAGAATGTACATTCAGATATAAACACAGTTAGTATTTTGTTTCATTTAGCTGCTGGGAAAATTTTAATCATTAGAAAAGATGAAAAAATTACAGCATTCTAAACAATTGTGTACAAAATGATTGATTTTTATCAAAAAAGAAAAAAAAAAGTTTGCATGGCTATACTGAAATTGTGCGCATCAGATGGCCAAACAGGGAAGTACTGGGGTGGGGGGGGGGGGGGGTCAGCTGAAAAAAAGTAACAAAATTTTTAGTTTATTGATAAAATATTTAACATAGTAACTATAGAACAAGGTAAGATATTTTTCTCAAATGAGCAGCCTAATACAATTACTATAAGTGCAGTGTGGCATCAGACAATTGAGCTCACAGCTGTACATGAAAAATCAATCAGGCAAAGCTTTTATCTATTTCCTAGAATAAATCTTGTAATTAATGAGCTTTAACAATCCCAATATAAAACATAAGGTTACGTTATGTACGAATGATTACATTTAAGTGGAAATGCACCCACATCTGACAAAATCGTTAATAATGGCATTCGTTTTAAAAATATTTCAGTTCTCATTTATAATATTAAACAATGAAATAAGAATTTGAAGCAGCAAAATAATAATATATCATTGTCCTGAATTATGTCTCTAACTGAATAAATTTCTTCATAACTTTTAGAAGAATCCACCCTAAATATAGTTTGTACTATACGTCATTTCTTTGTTTCTACTCAGAACACTAAATTACATTGTTTTACAATCCTGATTTAGCGTCATTATAAAACGAATGAAATAAAAAAAGTAAAATATTTACTCTTAAATCTGCTGATAGTTTACTTGAATCTATCAAAAGATACAAAAAATGTTTACATTTAGTAACAAAATTTCAAAATTGTCATGTATGTAAATGAGCATGCCAGGGGTCAGGCTAGCTCAGTGGTTACGTGCTCGCCTCTGAACTGATAGGACCGGGATTCGATCCCCATCTGGCCCTCGATTTATTTACGCGGGAGGTGAATAAATCTGAGCATGTCGTTCCTCGGAGAAGGGCGTTAAACTGTCGGTCCCGAGCCTATACGATGTCAGGTACTCGTTAAAGATCCCTACTCTAAATGCACTTGAGTTAGGCAAAATTTAGGACTCCCACTGTAGAATCAATCTCCATTGTGTGGTACAACAAAGGGGCAATGCTCGGCCTAAGTGTGTTCCCTTGTAGGACTGCCACTGTAACCAAACCAAACCAACCAATGAGCTTGCCAAATTTTCACTAGCTCAAGAAAATATTAGTCGTTGCTTTTGAAATTTTACAAAATGTCTAAAGTCCTAAGGGAAACAGTTATCGTAATAAAGTGTATCTCTGATAGTGTGTCAGCAATTTTCAGAATAATGAAATAAAGACATAACTAAGTAAGATCATATTTAAGAAACTCAAAGAACAACAAAAAATGTTTTTTTTTAAAGTAGTATTTGGTTAAAAAAACTAAATAATATTTGTCTTGGCATAGCTATAAATGACAACAGTGATAAATAAATTTCATTAAACGTTCAATTTCCAATAAATTGTAAAATATTTGAAGGCAAAAAATTATTAATCAGAAGTAGCAAATTAATAAATTAAATATTGGTACGATTACATACCAACACAATTATTAAATATTCTCCCTTTTTTGTAAATTTCAGATATAGTCAATGAAGTTAAGAAAGCAGTTCAAATTGGTACAGAGCAACAATGTACCGGTCACCGAAGAAATCACTTAAGATAAAGGAAAATGCTGTTATCTTATTAATTTTATACATAACAACCATTTTTATGAGTTATTTTACGGAAACACATGATACTCGTAATATGATTCATTTTCTGTGAATGTGATGTGAGTTTATTTTGACAAAGAATTAGATAATAACAAATAAAAACAATTTTCTATGATCAAAATGCAATGAAATTGTAAAGTTTTTTTTTTAAAAAAAAACATATAAATAAGAATTTCACAGTGAATTGTATTCATCTTTATCATTACTTATTTTTTTTTTTTTTGAAAATGCACTTACACCACATTTAAAGAAAGTGGTTCATATAATGAATGTTCATTTCCAGCATTTTATTATTTTTGCTGGCATCAAAAAATGAACTAGTTTTGATTTAAAATACTGTGTTTATCGTTATAACAAATATTTAATTATTAGAAATGTATGCAAGATGAATCAAAATAATTTATAATAAATAAGCATGTTGTTTTGTTATGTTATAATTTATAACTTTCAAGGTGAGTAAATTTTTCTCATTGTAATAAAAACATTTTTATTGGAATTCATGAACAAATTTTGTTAAGCATGACAATATGTCTTCATTATCTTTTAGAATAAAAATCGTGTGCTCATTTTGACGTGAAAATAAGAAATGATGGTTAAGGAGGACTGGGGAAGTATTGGCGCCATAAAAGGGTGTAACAAAGGTAAAATGTTCTCACTGAACGATAAAAAAAAAAGCAAGAGGTAATATGAGGCCACTTGTTTTCGACTGCGTTTGAAGGGAAGAAAATACAAATCCAGGTGAATATTTATATAGCGAAGGTATATGAGGAGAGGCATACGTAATAAAGAGCATGTCTCGAGTGTGCCCAGAAACAGCCACTCTGGCTATGCTCTTATATTGCTTTCGCTCTCACTGGCACGTCTCCACCATAAATCAACCCCAAATATATAGTTTTCATATTATCAAAAAGTATTATTTCTTGACAAAATAATCAGCGATTCATTGAATTATATGTATGTATTTACCTTATTAAAATATATTGATAATTAAATTTATATTGAATATATAATATTTATCACTAAACATAATAAGATTAATTGAGATAACAAATATTTTTTTGATGATTTGTTTTTCTGCTTTAATAATTTTAAAAATATGTGTATTTAAAATATTTTACTAGCGCTTAACCAATTCAATTGATTTTTAAATATGTATAGAGCCATTAATGCTTGCTTGCTATGATATTCCTGAATTATATATATATATGTACATAAACTAAATTGACTAAAAGAACGCACAAAAATGAAACAGAATTTTACTACTATATATATATACCCATATCTATGTCTTGTAAAATTTTGTGCCTATTTTTAATTTAACAACTTTTCTAATCAGTCTCTCGATTTCTCTAATTTACATTCTCCATGTTACGGACTCTTTCTCGTAAGCATATTAATATATATATATATATATATATATATATATATATATATATAAATGATCAAACCACAATAAGAAAATGGGAAAACAAGACTAAGATCTTTCAACCGTAACAAGCGGTTTTCGTCAGAGTCAAAAACCTAACTGTATATATATATATATATATATATATATATATATATTGGACTAATTTACCACAATTAAACCATTTTTGAAACAATTCTCTAAGGCCTTTCGTCAACACATCGTCAGAGAGCAAGTGGAATACTGTACTATCTACTTGCTCTCTGACGATGTGTTGACGAAAGGCCTTAGAGCATTGTTTCAAAAATTGTTTCATTGTGGTAAATTAGTCCATCTATTACATCAAGTGTTATTTTGATTATTATTCATATATATATATATATATATACTTTTTCGTTGGAAATACGATCCAAAACGGACAAATATAGTTCAATATAGACAAACAAATATAGAGAAATCAAAAGAACACACTTACAGTCTCTAATTTTCGGTGTCCAACCGTCTCTGTACCAGTGCACTTGGTTTCCCTCTTCTATCTCTCCTGAAGACGGTTCGAAACCGAAAATTAGAGACTATAAGTGTTTTCTTTTGATTTCTCTATGTTTCTTTGCCGTAACAACGGTCTTCATCAAACTACACTGAGAAGAGTGGGAGGAGGCGTGGTATTTTAATGTGAAATCTTTATATATATATATATATATGTGTGTGTTTGTGTGTGTGTGTGTGTGTGTGTGTGTGTGTGTGTGTGTGTGTGTGTGTGTGTCTGAGTATGATTGAGTTTATTTAGATGCGAGGATTTTGTTTACATTTTTAGAGGTATACATGTATAAACAAACGTTCTTCAGTAAAAAATAGTTATCACTTGTTGAATGGTATCTGTAAGTAGAAGCGAATTCTAACTCTGCCTATTCGCATCCTGCGAGTTCTGATAAAGCATGTTCAAGATAAACTGGCAGCTCTATTCAAGGCCGTTCATTCAAACCATTTTCCGAAACGCATTTTATGTTAGCGTTATTACTTTCCATTATATGTAGGTCAAACTATCATTTTTCTAATAGTTGGACACCTATCCAAAGTGAATCTAAGAAACTTGAACATAACAAAGCAGAAACAACAATTATTAACAATCATTAATTTCCTGCATTTTTTTTTACACAAGTAGGAATTCATTTAACATAAACACTGTTTGGTTTGGAAAATATTTTCAACTATAAGAGGGTATTTCACAGTTTTAGTCAAGGTGTATATACCAGAGGCGTAGTTCCTTTCAACAGCGTATTAACAGGTTTTACAACTTTCATATTGGTCTAGGTTAGGGGTTCTTAACCTGGTGCTCGCGAGCACGATGGTGCTGTTCTGGTGTTAAAAACTCCTCGCAACACTTAGTTAAAGAAGATTTCTGAAAAAGAATAGACAGATACATATGTTTTTCATTGCTTCAGTGTCACAACTGTTGTGTTTGATACATTTTGCGTAGAGTTAGTGAAGAGTTTCTAACTGTGTTACCACTTTGAGGCAGGACAACGGGAAAAAAACGTGTATGACGCTCTGATGAAGTTTCTAACTTCAGAAAACAGATTTGAGTTAGCTTGTTTCCATTTTTCCTAATGTCGAGTAAAAACAAAAGTGGTATTACTGTGTAAAACCAGAGTAGAAAGAATACCTTACTTGTTCATTACCCCTGCCAATTACATATTGAAGTGTTGTGTAGCAAATTTTATAATTGCAATAATGAGTACATTTGTTTGATAAACAATTGGTTGTTACACCACTGTGTGAAAAAATATGGCATGTGTCAGTTATGTTAGGGGTCTTTCAAAGAGTACTCTCTTGGCTAGAGTATTTTTACTTCAGTGCTCAAAAAGGTTAAGAACGACTTGTCTGAGTAAAGAAACCTATTACTTATCAGTCATTTTTTGCGCATTTCAGATATGATTCATCTAGTTAAGGGTTTAATAAAACATCGTACTACTCACTTTTGCTATTATATGCTTCTTAGAATAGCTATCTTTAGCTGATACCCATCATCGAGACCTGCATCCTTCATAAAAAATTACAACCACTACAGCTTTACAACCAGACAAATCAGATTTACCCCCACAGGAAGAAAATCAATGCTAACTGATTCAGTTAAACATAGTACTTTAAACTCTAGCCATACCATACTTGTATTAGATGAGTGGATAATTAGTGCCAATTTTTTCAATATTTTTTTTCATTAAAAACAACAAAATACTAGACAAAACATTATTGTTTTGAAACATATTCACCATATAATTCGATAACCACTTCCCATTTGATTGGTAGCCTCTCGATTCCACAGGTGAAGAAATAGCTGTTCTTGGAGGTAAACCTCTCTTTGATGACGGTCAGAAAGTCGTCCAAAGTTTCGTAGAATTTTTTTTGAAGCCAATTTTTTATCAAACGATTAGCGTGATAGTTCTAGGTTCCTCAGTGGGAGAATATGGCGGATGAGGCAAACAGGTCCCAACCTTTTTCGATCATAGATTTGACAATATGACGTTCGATATGTGTTCGTTACTCAAACCTTTCTAGAAGTGGTAGGGCATAATGTGACAAATATGGAGGTTATTTTTGAGATGCATTCTGAAAAGGTGGGTAATTTGAATATATAAAAAATTTAAACTGACCTTAGTTTATTTTTATTGATATTTTACTACAATTTTTAAATTTATTGAAAAAAGGAGCAATAATAATGCACCCACCTGTTGGTATAGCTAAAAATTAGAAGACTGATTGGAGTTTATATGAACTTATTTAAGGTGATTATTAAAGAAAATATTGCAAATAGGACACTCTTTGCCTCTTAATAATGTATATCTTGAAAAACAAAAAAATGGATTTAGTGTAGTAAGTTTTTTTAGTGCAAGGTTGAAACTTAGTCACTTTTTAGACAGTTTGATTCAGAGTTCAATACCTACTCAGGCCCTATTTTTTTTCATGAAGGACGTGAATAAATCTGAGCACTTATCCCACGGAGAGAGTGCCGGTCAGTGCCGAGCCTTAAATATGGCAGGTACTTCTTAAAGATCCCTACTGTAAATATATTTTAAGTTAGGCAAAATTTCTGATTCTAAATGTAGATGAACTAGTAATGCAGTTTGCTCATTACTAAAATGGGTGCCAAATAATAAATGAGCCACAATATCCGTCGCTAGAACAACACTAAAACTTGAAAGCTTTATAAGTATGGGCGTTGAAAAACAAACAAACAAAACACCCTTTTCCTAATTTCAAACACATTGTTCAAACTTTTTCCTCCCCTTGTTTCCTTCTTTCTTCTCGCGATAAAACCTCACACCATAAAATGATGTCATTGATAGTTTCATCTGAATTAATAAATTTTCCTTCAAATAAATTTCTACAAACTAAATAAGTTCAAAAGAATTTTTACAAAGCAATAACATGCTGAAAGCTAAAAATCCCTCGTCTGATTCATTCATATGTTTTTTTAAATAAAATTAAAAAACATCTATAAACCAATGTGTACCTTCTCTTTATTGAAATTTAAAAATGAAATCTTGTTTATGATTTGTCCAATTAAGATTTATGTAAGTACCTTGTTGGTTTTTTAACAAAATTGAATTGTTATGGTTGATTAATATATAAGTTATTGCATGGTTGATGAATTGAAAATACTGAAGGGAAATGTGGTGTGGTTGTGCTTAGTGCTGGATTGTAACTCCACAAAGGTGTTTTAGGGATTAGTGGTAAAAGGGCACATGAGTTCAGAGGGAAAGAAAAAAAGATGAAAGAATTGTAAAGTAGAGGGAACGGTAAAGGGAGTGTTTGAATTAAAATGATGTAGATGAGTAAGCTAAAGCGAGGATGAGTCGAACTCCAGTCAAAAAGAGACTTGTGTAAATTAAACAGATCGCACAAAGTGGTTCATGTGTAGCAGACTGTAAGCGTATAATGGCAAGAGCTTGTAAAGGTATAAAGCGTTCTTAGTCTACATTTTCCACCCAATCTCAACACTTCTATCTCACCAATTTACATTCTCATTAAATATTCTTACTTCAGAGGAAAAATATAGTTGAAAAAAAAAAATTGAAATAACTGATGGAAGTGACCCTGTAAAGTGTAAGGCAAAAGTAGAGTTTACGTCACGTTGACGCAAAGAGAGAAATGCGGGTGACATCGTAAACACTGGGGCACAATTAGCCTTCCAGCTATCTCTATCATCCCCTATGTTTTGTTGCTTCACTCTGACTGCCCTCATGTTACTCCTGTGTTCCTTCCCATCTTCAACCACCGTCAAGTCTCCGACACTCTGACTCGGTCAACAAACTTATATCACCTTGTCATATTTCAATATCATTTCAAAAAAAAAAAATCATTCTTAACTTTATATTTCTTCAAAATATAAAATTTAAAAAGGTCTACTTATAAGGTTATCATGAGCTCAAGCATTATTATATGCGTCAAAAATAAATTTAGAAAACTAATTTATGTTTTTGTCTTTGTCGTTATGTAGTTGATTATAAGTTAATCATTGGTCTAACAGTAAAAATAATAGATTAGGTTGTAGTGGCAGTCCCACAAGGGAACACACTTAGACCAAACATTGGTCCTATGTATCACACAAAGAATATGATTCTACATTGAGAGTCCTAAATTTGAGAGACTTTGAGTATTTGAGAGTCCTAACTCAAATAAATTCAGAGTAGTGATATTTAACTAGTACCTGATAACGTATAGGCTCGGGACATTCGGCTTCACATCCTCTCTGAGAGATAACAATCTAAACGTTATTCACCTTTCACGTGAATAAATTGAGGGCCAGAGTGAACATGAAGCCCGTACCTGAGAATATTATATTGCATTTTAAAAAAAGTCACTACTAACTTAGTTATTTTGTAATTGCAGATTTTAATGAAATTATATTCAAGAAATCAGCTCACTTGTGAAAGAGAACTGAATATTTGTCATACTTAGTATGTATTCTAATCCAATTTATTAAAATCTAATTCAAATCAAAATTGTAGGGTAAAAATCTAATGAAATGGTCTCCACATATAAAAATTTTAGTGATATAAACAACGCGTTTCGAACACGTAGTGTTCTTCCTCAGGCATTAACTAAAAAAAACAATGACACCAGAGAGTTATCTATAGTAAAAAATAAATAAGTACAAAAATTAATATAAAATAAAATAAGGCAGAAAGTACAAACCTATTATTTCGTAATATAAATTAATTTATATTAATTTTTGTACTTATTTATTTTGTATTATCGATAACTCTCTGGTGTCATTGTATTTTTTAGTTAATGCCTGAGGAAAAACACTACGAGTTCGAAACGCGTTGTTTATATCATTAAAATTTTTGTATGTGGAGACCATTTCATTAAATTTTTACCCTACAATGAATAAATACCACATAATAACTGATTGCACTACATTAGAATCAAATCTAAATTCATTAAATTTCTGTCTTTATTGATCATACTAGGGTAAAAATATTCTAAGGTAGAGCAATAATTATTATGTGGTATTTACCCATTATTAACTTAAAAAAGTTAATGCAATAGTCTCCACATATAGAATTTTAATAATATAAACAACGCGTTTCAAACACGAAGTGTTCTTCAGGCATAAAACGATTTACGTTGGTCTGTGGTACATCAGTTCTTCCACAGACACTAATCATTTGTTTTATCCCTTAAGAGGAACCCTTCGAAAGGCGTTGTTTGTATTATTAAAATTCTATATGTGGATACTGTTTGATCATCTTTTCTACCCTACAATAGAAGAAATATATACAAATTTCAATTTTCTAGAATAACTGTAGTATTCAGAAAGATAGTAATTGAAGTGTTATCACGTATGCTAACCATTTCCATGGTTAGCACCATTTCCATGTTTATTATTTTCCAGCATAACAAATTTATTTTATACACCAAGAATTGCATTCTTTTTAAAATTATATTTTGGTACTAAATAGTATCAACTGTATATGAAGTTTAAAAAGTTTGATCACAATAATTTTGGGAAAATTTATGTTAAACCAGTAGGGTTAGCAGTTCTTGATCGAAGTAATATAGAATAAGTTGTATTATAGATATTATATATTATTTTAATAAATATTCGGTTTCTTATAGATATAGCTTTCCTTTTAGTTTAGTATAAGTAAAGTGTAGTTATGGGAAAAAAATTCGATCTTGAGATTTGGACGGAAATACATTTCTGAAGTCCCAAAAGTCGTTTTATGAAGTTTTCTCGATGATATCGGTATGTGTGAGGGTGGGTCGGTGAGTGTGTATCAAAAGTTTGTTATCACCTACGGTCCAGAATCTTTGATGGATCAAATTCATATTTTGCACAGAAATGGGGCTCATAATGTAGATGTTCTGTATAGTTTGGGAGCAATTGTCCATCATAAAAAAGTCACATTTTTTGCCAAAAACCTCGTTTTAGACTAAATTTTGTTTCTCCTAAACTACCAATCCTACAGACTTAGAATTTTGGCATTATCTTTGAAGCTATAAAAGCAATAAAGATAAAGTATCCTAATAATTTTAAAACAACAGGAAATAGGATTTGATTATAAATGTAGAAATTTTGGCTTATAGTTGAAACAAAAGCCATGTTCTTCTGTAAGAAATTATTTCGTAACACGAAATCTACACTTTTGCTTTTCAAAAGAGTTGATACTTCTGTAGTTATACTAGTCATATTATTTATACAAGATTTAATAGGAACACGTGAAATAACAATCAATTATCAAACCACATAATGAAATGAGAAAAAAAGACTGAGTTCTCTCGACCGTATCAGGTGATCTTCATCAGTTGGGTTTTTGACTTTGACGAAGACTGCTTGTTACAGTTGAAAGATCTTAGTATTTTTTTGCCCTTTCATATTGTGGTTTGATCATTAATAACATTATATGCATCTGTAGTGTGATATACCTAAAATATAAAAAAAATAAATATAAAATATATGTTAAAAAATATGTATATATATTTATATATCAATGATCAGACCTCAGTGTAAATTAGGAAAACAAGACTAAGATCTTTCAACCGTAACAAGTGGTCTTCGTTAGAGCAGTTGGGTTTTTGACTCTGACGAAGACCGCTTGTTACGGTTGAAAGATCTTGGTCTTGTTTTTCCATTTCTTATTGTGTTTTGATCATGGATTGTTATTTTACGTGTTTAAGTGAAATCTTTTCATATTTATATATATAATCAATGATCAAACCACAATAAGAAAGTAGGAAAACAAAACTAAGATCTTTCAACCGTAACAAGCGGTCTTCGTTAGAGTTAAAAACCCAACTCATTTTCTTATTGTAGGTTGATCATTGATTGTTATTTCAGGTGTTTATGTGAAATCTTTATATATATATATATATATATACATTGATAAGTGGATCATTCACTATCTCTACTACTACCAGGAAGGAAAGGTTAATAAACATCTCCCATTTAGACATTTTAAACATTTAGACTTATTTAGACATTATGCCTAAATAGGACATTATATATTGTATACCAAAGGAGTTTGTTATTATGTTTATTATGGTAAAGTAATGGTATGGTAAATTGTGTAGGCCAGTAGAGATTGTATGCATTGTCATTTATTCTGTGCAACATTGTGCCTATATATACATTGGGTGTTATAAAGGTATTCATTCCTTATGACTATTGGTGTTTGGTAACAGATTGAGCAACGGGATACAAGGTTACTATATAAGGAACTAAACATGTTAGGCTTCACACGCTGCCTAGAGAAAGAAGGGCTTCACCCTACACACCCTACAAATATCGTACGATAATTCTAAAGAAAAAGTTAACAACAGGCGGTTAAACATCTCACTAAAAGTATTTTCTTATGTAAGAATTGTCGAAAACCAGGTACCCAAAGTGATTCATCACAGCGAACAAAGTTGTTTCTTAACGCTTATTGGTATATACAATAATACAAATTAAATAAACTATTCCATTATCTATGTTGATCTCTTCATTTCTATCTGTATAAATACACAGTCACCATTTATTTTAATATATTTGTTGTAATAAGTTTTATATTGACATTTCTTTAACACATACATTTTTTTATATTTTTTTCAATATATAGAGAGATCACTCTATAAGTAGACAACAAATGTAAATATATGTATATATATCTATGATCAAACAACAATAAGAAATAAGGAAAAAAGACTAAGATCTTTCAACCGTAACAAGCGGTCTTCGTCAGAGTCAAAAACTCAATAGAGTGGGGTTTTTTACTTTGACCAAGACCTCTTTTTACGGTTGAAATATCACAGTCTTTTTTCCCAATTTCATATTGTGGTTTGATGATTCATTATTATTCCACGTGATTATGTAAAATATTGTTATAAATATATAGTCTTTTACTTTGTAACTAAGAAAAATGCTTGAAGTTCCCTTTTTTTTCCATATAGTTTTAATGAGTTTTTAGGATAGTTTTGAGTTATCAACTCTGATATAGAAGGTTCAAAAACGTTCACTAGGGCAGCTCACTAACTGATTTGAACACAAACCGTTATGTAGTTGCTTCCTTACAATAGAAAAATACCAAGGTAATTATGTATATTAATTGAATAATGTAATATAATTACTTTTCATGTTATTGTAATTAAATATAGACGAAACGTCAGCTTAGAGGTGTTGTATTATTGAACATCGATCAAACCTCGACAAAAACGAAAAATAATGTCAAATATATGTAGTCGAGATAAGAAAAACATATTATATATATGTATAAATTATTTTAAATTTTAATTGGAGAACTGTTATCATATAATTATTTTTTTAACGATACAGCCTAATCGGTAAACACTTGCTTAATCAACTGTCTCACCTTCAAAACTTGCACGTTTTGTTTGAACAATGGAATGCATATCCACACTTAGACTTGTTTTAACTGTTCGTGAGACATCAACAAGACATGAATAATCTTGTTTATCAAATTTGCATTTATGTAATTAATTTAGAGTGCATTGATTAGATAAGATAAAGATGTTTAATCATAATGCAGTTAATGTAAGTAGGCTTAGAAGGTTCAGTGATTAACTAAGGCTTCCTTGAAATGGGTAGTTTCATAAATCTTAAAATGTTGTCATTTTTTTTTAAAATTGTTTGCTTATAATTGGATTTTATATTTTTAGAGAATTTAGATTGACTAAAGAGACCGTCTGTAATTTACACTTTTTATTGATATTTTTTTAGTTTTATTATTCTGTTATCGGCACAGAATATGTCACTTATTCACGTGGTGTTATGGTAATGTTTCATTTTATTTTTAAAATCATCCATTATTGAAAAGTCTCCTTGATAGTGTAATTTAAACACCAATGTATACGTTTTTGCATGTTTCATAGTCCCTGTGATTTGAATTGTATCATTAAACCAATTTCGCTTCCTTCTCTAAATGGCTCATGTTTCGCTAATCATTTTGCATAAATACTACGAGCTGTTACTTAAATGAAAATAACCTATTTTAAAACCTAGTTTAAAAATTTAGATCTGTGTTAATTTTTTTTTTCAACTTGATGATGAATAATGTTCGGGTGAATCTTTCAAACCATCCTATGTATACAATGTCGAGTGGAAAGTGTATTATTGCAGATCTACACAAGTGGGAGGGATGTTCATAAAAAATTGGATGAGATTGGACAAAATTTTGTAAACGCAGAAGCTATTGAACTAATAAATAATGCATGCATAAAGGAAAACGCGTTGCTAATCTACATACAGTAATATATATAATTTCAAAAATAGATGGTCCGATTGGATTGTCACACTTGTAACAAAGAAATGATCTCAGTAATTTACAGTCAGTTCACCTTTTCAATTTTTGATTTTTTTTTGGTTACCCACAAGTTTCCTACCTTTATTTTTATCTTCTTTCTCAACATCTTTTATTTCTGGTGAACCTTCTTTTATTACCTATCGTAAGCCATCAATCTTCAAGAACATTTTTTTTCATGTTATTCCCTTGAATCTTTTTAATAGTAGGAAAATTTAGGAATGTGGCGAGTGCCGAGGCTGTCAAACCTGGCTCATTACTGGGTCTGACAAGATAGTCTAAAACAATATGTCTAAAATACAATTTGGGTAAATCATAGAAATCTAAGAAGGGCACCAGTTCACAATGGAAGAAGAAGTAAGTGATAATTTGCCCTTCATAGATCACCTGATCCATAGCTTACCTAAAGAGCTAAGCTTTAGTGTATATAGAAAACCTATAAAAGTACTTGCATATGTTCACTTTTATTCTTCCCATCCAAAAAATGTTAAAGTTTCTGTTTTTAGAAATATGTTTTTGAGGGCGTTAAGAGTGTGCTCTCTTGAATTCCTTAATGAAGAGATTAACAACATTAGGTCAATTGCCCTGTCATTAAAATACCCCTGCCCTGTCATAAAATATCAAACGGTCGATGTATTATTGAATCTGTTATATATGGTATATTTATTTATATATATATATATATATAATATATATATATATATATATATAACAATTAAAATAAGCAGTCACACATAAACAGAAACACAACAAAGACTCACTTTTCAATATTTCGACTGTAATGGCGGTCGTCCTCAGGAGAAGAAGTGAATTGACGGAGGGACGACAGTCAACTGACCGTTATATATATATATAACAATTAAAAGAAACGGTTCAGCGGACTTTTTTAAATAAAATAAATTCAAAACGAAGGAAACACACAGAAAGACACAGACATAACTCACATCGATATTTCGACCATCATCGTCATCAGGAGGTGTGAAGAGCGAAGACTCTTCCTGCGGGACTCTTCGCTCTTCACACCTCCTGATGACGACGATGGTCGAAATATCGATGTGAGTTATGTCTGTGTCTTTCTGTGTGTTTCCTTCGTTTTGAATTTATTTTATATATATTTTATATATATATAATATATATTTATATATATATATAATGAAATCTTTAAGAAACCTAATGAAAAACAGATAATATGAGCCACGTTTAAGATTTGGATTTTGTTAACGGTTTTCCCCAGCAAATGAAGTTGATCAGCAAGAAGACAAACGCTAACTCTTTTGCATATATTATATATATATATATATATATATATATATGAAGTGACAGAAGAGAAACTAGTGAAAGTTATAAGGAAATATGCAGAGTATTAGGAGGTACAGTGGTTGGGTGATTCTAAGGAGGTGCAAATCAACACGTCTGCCCCTCCTCACTTAGCTGTCCCTTAAGAATTGCCCACTGTCAGACCTGTTCTGAATTTCACTCCCAATATTATTTGGTGAAAGCAGACTCAACCAGTTCTTGAAAGCAATAAAAAATATTTGTTGCAAATATTTTGCCATCCTTCTTTTTTAGTTTATATTGAAATTTATTTGCATGAAATGATAATACTAAATACAAACTTATTCATCCAATTTCTTTTTAAATATGTTTTACGGATTAAAAAAACCACAATTGTTATTATTTGTTTCTTTTTGGAATATCATAATGAAAATTTTTAAATTACAACAATTATGCTGAAATCTTTGCATGTCATATTTGAATGCCTCTAAAAAATCTTATACCAAACAACGACGCACTCTAGTGTACATTGTAATTAGCAGTTCCAGGACGCGGACATACAACTGCTGAATTATTATATTGCTGTGTTTGTGGAGTCAGTATGTAGATGTCTGAACTAACATACTGACAACCATGTAAAGTCAGATTCACATTAAAGAAAGAACATTCGTACATACATTCATAGGAACACTCAAGATATATTGGAAAAAAATATATAAAAATTTCTCAGCTTGTTAGGTTGAAGTTAAACTTAATATTGATGTTTTGGTTTTAAGAGCTAAAAAATATATATTTGCCTGCTTTTTCATTGTTATATGTTTAATGTTCATTAAACACAATAATACTTAATTATTGTTAATATTCTGGTAACAATGTAATCCAATTTAATTTTTAAAACAATCTAATTTATTATCTAATCTATATTTTCATCAATTTTCTTGTTGATAGAAATATATAAATGACGTTTTCAATAAACATGTAGTTGGCATTGAAATTTGGATTCATTACATTAAAATTTCTGAACTCGATAAATAGTTATAAATAATTATATTATAGGATATTTCTTTTATTTGTGAATTTTCATAGCAGTCTTTCGAATGACATTATTGAAAATATACCATTCCTCCAAAAACTTCTTTATTTTTCCTTAACAACACTTGCTGTCTCTTTTTGTACATTTCTTAGAGGGATAGGTTTCAAATGCTCACCATTCATCTCCTGAACACGATTGTATTTGTGCGTTTGACAGTCCTCTTTAGTACAAGTATTCTCGTACACTTTTTGATTCCATTAAAGGTTAAGTTTTCGACTTGTTTATTATTTTTTATAAACAAGCTGTTTGTTCACAGATGGGTTTTTATACTAAGTGACTCGTATTACAAATTAAGTGTTTCCTTTTGTATCACGACATGTGAAACAAGATGGCTCATTATGCGTTTGGCTAGTGCACCCAATAATAAATAACCAAGAGGAACACAACATTAAATTTACTAGAGACATGCTGGTTACAAAATACGAAAATAATTGAAAGGAAGGTATCCACTGCAAACAAAAAAATTTTGGAAACAATACTAATTTAAATACGGAACTCCCATTTAAATAATGAAATTGAAAATATAAACAAGGCTCAAGGGTAATCTAGCCATGCTCAAATAAGGCACATGCCAAATTAGGGAACAGACATCTTGGTATTTTACCAATTCATTCTAAAATAGAAGCAAAATTTGGAAACTATTTTAAACATTTAAAGGACAAGATCCCTTGCAGGAAATCACTGAAACAGTTTAACTAATGGCTTATCTTCAGTTTAACACAGAGAAACCTCACTATCTTCACTTTACCTATAGAAATAAAAAAAAAATCACTGAAGAGGTTATTCATGTTCTGAAGATGAATGGTGAGCTTTTGAAACATGTTGACTATACTTTACATGAAAATATATTTTACTATGTACATGTAACAACGAGAGTTGTTTAGGAAAGTTGAGAATCTTGTTAAGAAATAGATTTTAGCTAAGTGTTGTGTTGTTTTTTTGTTTCTAAATAATGTCAGCTGATAAATTTATAAAATTTATTTAAGTTCCTCTAGAATAAAGAAACAAACAAAACACTTTATCATACCATCTCTAAAAGGCAGTTTCTCGTCAAGGGGAAGATGAGAAGAGGAGAAGAAGTAAGATACGTGAGTTCGTCAAGAAGTAGTTAGTATTTCTAAAAACTGTGAAAGAATTTCTTAAAGTGACAATACATACCCATGTCAAAACAACAATGAAAAATTTAGAAATGTAACTATGATAAGTCTTACAAACTTGAGGTGTATTTTTTTTTCATTTTTACTGTAGCAAGAAACATATTTATAGTTGACTCGATGTATATACGAATACACAATAAACAATAAATAGTAACTACAATTACTGATTAGATTGACCTCTATCTGTCTGTTTCCTTAGCAATACTAAAGATTACTATATATGTAATCTCAGAGCTTTCTTCAGAATATCACGTTTGCAGCTATTCCTGAAGCGTACTTCTTGGAGGCGTACTTTTAAACTAGTATCCTTTGCTGATAGTAATTTGATTTTTGGGTCCTCTAAAGGACCCAAAACACCGTTTACTTGTTTCAAACCCGGTTCAAACTAAATTCAGACAAACTTCTCATTTCATTATTATTAGTAGCTTTCTTTTTAATATATTTTCATATTTACATTCCACAAAAATAACTCGTTGATAATGTAGTTTTAGTTGTTCTTCTAGCTTTTTGGTATGTTATAAGGTTTACTGGACAGCTGGTCAAGTCAATTTTATGTACTGTGGTTTTTGATGCAGAATTAAATTTTTAACTACTTTGGCAAGAATCCAATAGCTTCCCTGTTATGACAACGTTCCCAGCAAGGCCAACAAAACAATACTGACGATAGATTCAGAACCATTATTTGCTAACTTGTTCTAAGCGGGAACACTAACTGAATGAACGATAAACCATAAATAAAACTACGCAGTAGGCACAGGAAAGTAATATTTCTAGTTACCGAAGGAGTACTGCATTCTATTTAATATTTTAAGATAACTGTGGCACACCAATTTGGACGAAGAACTCAACAGGACTAAAAAATATGGACGGCAATCAAGTGTAAATCATTGAATTAAACATCTTAATCTAGTGGTCTAGTGAACATCTAAATCTTCATAATCTGAGGGAGTAGGAGTCATTTACCAATACTGAGATGTGAACATTATACTATGATCACACTGAATGAATATATGTATATTCATATCAAGTAGGTATATATCCACAAATATTTTATATAGTACATATTGAATATATGGCAAAAAGTCCATATGTGCAATTATTCTTTTAGGTAGAGTCACAGACCCTTGGTATTGCAGCTATGACCTATTTTAAAGTTTTGTAACAAACAGAATCGCTAAGACCAACGCACCTCTACTCAACCAAACCTTCATCCCCTCACCTAGGGTCACCATTATTTCTCGAGGACCAGTATATATATATATATATATATATATATATATAAACTTATTGGATGTTAGGTGGTCTACAACATCCAACCGTCTCTTAACCAGTGCGCCTTGTTTCCCTCTCTTATCTCTCCTGAAGACGGTTCAAACCAAAAATTACAGACTGTAAGTGTGTTCTTTTGATTTCTCTATGTTTCTTTTTCTCTATTGAACTATATATATATATATATATGTTATTTTTCTGTGTTCGTCCTGCGTTCTGTGAATGATAGGCTAAAGCTGTTGCATTAATCTTTTTTGTGATATATATATATATAATATATATATATATATATATATATATATACGAGTTCGAGATTAACAAAGAGCAACACACAAAGTAGGGAAACACACTTACAGACTCAAATTTTCGGGTAATTCGTCTTCAGGAGAAAAGAGAATGGGAGACCAAGCACGTTGTAGGCGCAACGTGCTTGGTCTCCCATTCTCTTTTCTCCTGAGGACGGATTACCCGAAAATTTGAGTCTGTAAGTGTGTTTCCCTACTTTGTGTGTTGCTCTTTGTTAATCTCGAACTCGTATTGTGTCCAGTTTGGATCGTATTTCGTTTTATCAGTGAATATATATATATATATATATATATATATATATCGATAAAAAGATTTCACATAAACACGTGAAACAACAATCAATGATCAAACCACAATGAGAAATCGGAAAACAAGACTAAGATCTTTCAACAGTTGGGTTTTTGACTCTGACGAAGACCGCTTGTTACGGTTGAAAGATCTTAGTATTGTTTTCCCATTTTTCATTGTGGTTTGATCATTGATATATATATATATATATATATATATATATATGTGTGTGTGTTTGTGTGTATGTGGTCAGCTGTTACAAAACTGTACAGTACCATAATAAAAGACATTAAATCAGGACCCTTGAGAGGAAAAGAATATGCCAGTGCAAGACCTTTTCTGGTCCCCCTTTCCAACACTAGTCATATCTAGATAATTCGGTTGCACTACATATTTCCTGAGCAATAAAATATCTTATTAAAGATGAGCAGATTTATAAAGTCAAATAACAGACTCAAAAATAGTTTAAATTTTATTATTAATAATAATCAGAAATGATTAAAAAATAACTTCATCGTATGTTAAGTACAACTCTTAGTACAAAATTGATATGCTTTATTTATTATAGTTTTTCATAAGCTATATAGAGTGAGAGTGCACTTTAATTCCCTTTCTTCTTCAATTCAAAAATTCATACATAATTGCTCATTTTATTTTTTATTTTTGATATTCATGTGCTTTCTAAACATCCTGTGGTGCCAAATTAAACTACATTAAATTTTTTGCCAATAATTTAAGAAAAATATTTCTCATATTATATCAAATATATGTCGAAATTGAAAAAAAAAAACTGTAAATTAGCTGGAGTAGTTTGTTGTCAGTGGCCTCGTGACGTTGCAAGTCTAATTGTCTAGTGGCTGGTGATCGATATCCCATTGACATGAAGCAAAAAGACGGACTGCGGTAAGGCGAGAGGTGAAATGATCGGCCTTGAAGAGTAATGGAGGCTGTGTGAGTCATCTCTCACAAGTACTATGCCTTTAGCTCTGTCCTAGGTCACTATCAACCTACTATTGTGTTTGTTCTTGCTCAACACACTTTTTTTATGCTCAAATAACCTTTAGTAAGATCGTATATATGATTGATATCTTTAGGGGCACTTTCAAAAGACAAACTTTAAATGTTGTTAGAGGTAGGAAACCTTTCCTACCTTTGACTTTGTAGATAGGAAAAAATGAATTTGCATGAAAGCGCATTTGGTACAAGAAAATTTGACAGTTCAAATGAAATTATCACACGTTATTTATATTTCATTGTTCTTCATTTAAAATGACACAGTAGTGTTTAAAATACTACTGAATATCAATGCATTTTTGTAATTGAATCCCAGATCCAAGTAAACCATATAGAATCTTCTCTCATTACATCTATACATAAATAACAATGAAGGATGAATATAATAGATGATAGGATACTAGTAATATCCTCATTGAAAGACAAAGAAGTAATTCTACTTCAGTATAAACTATTCCAAATAACTTTCAGTATAAATATGAGTATTCCGAAGTTAAATTGGGAACATATAAAAATAGTGGTTATTTTTTTTAAAGAAATATATCTCAACTAGTCTTGTTTGTTCTACACGGACATCCATTTTGTATAGTCCTATGAATTTATTCTTTTTCATCAAACAATCATGATTGCTTTTAATGTAAGGTATACCTATCACGATGGGAAGATTGGTTGACAATTTAAATTGGTTTGATTCATTTGTTTTAGTTTTATTTATGATACCTGTTTGTATGTGTTTGTTAGATAACGATTTTTTTATGTATTCCTCACTAGCAGTAACCCTGTAATAAGGGAGTTTATTTTTTTATCTGTTCCCGTTTAAAGTTACAGGTTTACTATTACATTTTATATATAAATTTCAATTACATTATTATATTATAAGAGCTATGATATATACATTTTACATAGGGCTCTGATAATAAATAACTAACTTTATGTTAAAATTGATTATTTGTGTAAGTTACAATTCATTAATTGTTAGATTTTTTTTAAAATTAAGTTTTTGTTGTACTTCATTAGATGTTCTTTCTTTTCATGCCACGTTTCTCTTTGGAGGATATTTGTTACTGATGGTTGTCCACGGTTATCTAAGTTTTGGGCAGTTAAATACGGATGTTTTAAAAGGTCTTTTAAAACTACAGCCCCCCCCCCCCCCCCCAGGCAGTAGTGGAGCCATGCAGCCCTACTACTACATGCTGATTTCGTTTTATATCCACAGGTTCATTGAACCAAGGGGTTACAAAGACGACTGACCTACCTGCAGCTCAGTTGGTTCAGTATGACTATTGATCCGGAGTTTGATCCGAAACTCTTAAAATAAATCGGTACTACGGGCGGCGGGGGCTATGGAGGGGTTCTCCCTCCATCCCGCTAACTAAGGTTGTACTCGCAGAGGCTTTTGGTTCTCATCCAAGTTGGGTATGCCCTTGTGGTGGTTGTGTGAAAAAAAAATTGGTACTGAGGTATTTGATTGGTATTGAGGTAATAGAGCCACCCTTGTACCGGGGGTTTAACTGTCGTGTTGTTGTTTTTCGCCTCCTGGTATAATTGCGTGAATTAGTTAGTTTTATATTTGTCTAATGCATGACGTGGAATCGTGGTGGCCGTCTCCGCGAGGTCCATCTCGGACACCCCAAGTTTGGGTGGCTAAACTTGGAGGTGACAAAAAGGGCAAACACGTTAAATCGTCGGCCTGATTTGATCTTTTGGTGTAAATGGCCGGAAGGCTGGGGAGCATAGCGATCAAAACAGGTTGTGTGAGAAGCTGTAACTTTTCGGGAGTATACCTGCTTAGTATAGCAGGGAGCTAGAGACCTCAAACCTCTACCGGTGGGAACTACGGTGGCCATGAACTCAGCTGAATGGACTGAACAACTAGTCTTTGCCTGATTAGATACCACCCCTCTCTCAAGTCCTTTATATTACAAATAGAGAGACCTTAAAGGTTCTCTAGCACTTATTGACATGAACCAGGTGGCGTTTAGCCAACGAGGGATTTTCAATCTCTCTATGAGTCGTTCGCTATGGTACTAATGACTCCCCATAATAACACCCTGCTGGGGTCAGATTAACTATCAATAGCAAGCCCTGATCCCGGGGTAACGAGCATCGTCCTCTTTGGTGGGGAACAACCGAGTTCTCAAGAATCCTATGGTAGTCCTTAAACTGTAAGGCATATGTAGGTAGCCTGGCCAGTAGCAAAAGATCTGCTCTCTCTCTCTCTTCCCTGCAGGGATAATAGGGCCAGTAAATATACATAAATCGGTACAAATATGACCTGTTTCTACCGTGTCCTGTTAGTACATATGACCTTTTATGTATGATTGAGTTGTAGATAGGTATGTGATAATAAATTTGTGCAACTGCTGCAAATCTTAATATTTTCTCGATCAAATTAAACTCAAAAAGTTTGTTTGCTCTATTTAAAAAACAAACCTGTATATTTTAGTAATATTGAAACATACTGAATGTATTTTATTTGAAAATAAAAACTACCTTTTCTCACTATACTGGTCATCACACAAATTTTAAGTTATTTTATAACGAGTGTTGCATGAAAAAACATTGCACTATTTGGGTTTATAAGGCACAATGAACTAACTAAATTGCAACTGTTTCGCCGTAATCACTAAATTACTTTCTGAATAGTATCTATTACAAATCAGTTGTTAATCATTAACGCTTTGTGTTACAACCTTCACACTTTAACTATTTTATTTAGTGCTAGTAACATTTTATTAGTACTAAAGTCTAAACGCTCAAGGAGTAAAGGACAGTTCATTGAGTTCACCTTCTCTGCAGTTTAATACCCCTTGCAGTTTTGTGTCAAATTTTTGTGATCAATAAAAACTATACTGTTTTGCTTCATTAACTACTATAAACGTCGTTATCTTTAAATTTTTACAAACTTATTATTTTATTAAAACAACTACCCAAATAAAAAAAAAGGATTAAATAACGGAAATTTTGTATATGTTAGATAAATGAATGAATAATACATAAACTGGGTTATAATGCTCTATATCTAAATTTTGTTTATGCAAATTAAAAACAAGTTTAAACGCATCATTCAAGAAAAACAATAAGTTGATTTATTCCCATGTTGTTTACATATGCTTTCATTCATGCAGAAAATGTAAATTCAATGTTTGTTTAAAATAATTTGCAAATACTTATGTTTTAAATTTCTGCATAACTCTCTCTACCCAAAATAATGAAAACAAACAGGAGACATTAGCATCTCTTTAAATCGTATGATTTCACAATTTAAATTGCAAATTATAAAAATCTGACTAGGAATGATAAACTACTGTGATGAGAAACGCTCATTCAAATACACTACTTATCAAATCATCCCATTAAAAAATTGGAAAAATTAGAGATATAATCTCATTCGCTGTTAATAGTTTTTAACTATAATCTATATTATAACTGTAACCAAATAAATGAAGAAAAAACGCGAACAAAATTTTTAACAATCAACTTTAAATTGAACAAATAAATGAATATAATTATTAGTTCTGTATTCCATAACTGTGTGGTATTTTCTTATACTGGAGTAACTAGATAATAAAGAGTCTAAACAACAAATGAAGTTTTTTTAAATCAAACTACGTGTTTCGAACACTTTATGTCCATCATCAGGGGAAATATGTACAATAAGAATTACAAATTGAAAGTTACTACAGTAAACCGGAATTATATTCAATAAAATTAAATAAAATAAATAATTTATAAATTTATAAAATAAATAAATTGATTTGTTTAGGTTGGTACATTTAATTTATAATTTGTTTTGTAGATATTTACCTGACGATGCATAAAAAGTGTTCTAAACCCGTAAATTGGATTAAAAAAAAAAATATTTTATCATGGAGACATTATACTATCCATTTACCACAGTATGAAATTTAGATGCCTGAAATTTATTAATTCAATTCTTTTATATTTTTTTTTATTGTACCACCATTTTTTTGTTTTGACAAGTTTGGCAGGACTGTCATACGAAATGATATTGTTGTGATGGATTAATGTTGAAACACATATGACGTTCTCTTATTCTCAAACTGTCAATGCGAAGTCGTTATTCAATATGACATGATTAAAAAAGATAAGTATACCTTGATAAGGTAAAAATATATCGGCAACAATTTTTTAACAGCTGTATCCACTTAAACATAAGTGCTCTGAAATTTAAATATATTGCTCTATTCTTTGGTACCTGTAGTTAAAAAGTCTGAAAATTCGTAGTAAAGGAATACGTTATTGCATATGCTCATAGACTGATATAAAGACTACCTTAGTTTTTTTCTAGATGTTATTCCATTTTACAAAATAATATATTTTCCTATATTTGATATTTTAATCGATATACACTATAAAATATACAAAAATATCGTAAAATGTATATTCTTGTAATATTTATTTTTGTTACTACAATATAATGCAGTATAGGAATAATGAGAAAATTTTATTTTGACATTTGGGAGATATATATATCTTGAGGTACACATACCTTTTTTGACGTTTTTTTGCTGATGCTTTGTCTTTTTTTGTGTGTATGCGTGGGTGAGTGTTTATAAAAAGGTTTTCGATATGCTTCAGGTCACATTGTTTGATAATTTATTTCAAAATTAATATTGAAATATTCAAATATATGAACTATAATTTAATGTTAATGTTGTTGGTAATGTCTCATTATAGTTAAGTCACTTTTTTGGCCAAAATGTGATTTTTGTCAAAATTTTATTCTCCTACAATTCCTAACGCTTGTGTGTAGAAACTTTGATATTATTATAAAACTAACAGTTACAATACCTGAAGAAATAAGATTTATAAAATTGCTAAAAAGGTATTTTATGCAGTAAAATTTAAAAGTTTAGACTTATAATTCTTTAGTGCAATTCAGGTCCCACTGTTTATCTCATCATACTGAAGTTACGATAAAAACAAAATTGGGTATAATCATTTTTAGAGGATGAGCTGAATTTAAAATAAGGACGTTATGGAAAAATTTACGATTTGAAAAAACTTTTTTTTCACTAATCATTAATTAGAGAACAAGAAAAATTATTGCAATAAATAATTAAAATTAGTAAGGTGAATGAATAAAAAAAACTAATAAATTTAATTTAATGTAAAAAAACCACAAATAAATGCATATATTAATTAAAGAACCAGAAAATGTATTGTAATAAATAGTTTAATTTAGTATGTTGTATAAAAAAGTCAATAAATTTACTTTAATGCAAAATTTATTATAGTTATAAAAAATAAAAACTGAACTTTTGATAGCGTAAAACCTACTCTACTTGTTGATTTGTATATTGACTTAAAAATATTTATCATAATTCCGGTAATAATCAGTTAATATGATATGTGTGATGATTTAATTCTTAAAGCTGTGAAAGAAATGCTAATTAACACTATAAATTATGTTTACAGTTTAAGATGGATGTTTGAATAAAAAATTGTTGAAAAACATACATTTATTGATTGCATTGAAAATCTAAATGTCAGATATATTGTTATTTATGTGTTTAAAGCTAAATAGTTTTGAAAATATTAAACCATGAGAAATGTACTTTTTAGTTCATGATAAACTGGTTACTAATATTAAGCTACGAGTACTTCTCTAGTTTCATACGTTAAATATATAATTATTAATTATTACATTTTGTATTACGAGTACTTCTCTAGTTTCATAGGTTAAATATATAATTATTAATTTTTTTATTACTTATAACATACCATTAATATTTCATGAACTACCGAACTGTTTGCGTAGTATGACACAGAAAATGATATCTATTAGGTTTTATCTGTAGAAACATGAAATGTTTTTGATAAATATTTTTCGAAATAACATGCCTCTTTGAAGGATAAGTCAATATTCAGTCCCAAAACCTTGTCAAAAAAAAAAAAATAAAGAAAACTGGTTAATTCTTAAAAGCAGAAGCCTGTATTCGTATTTGAATACTAAAGGAACATTAAATCTACCTTATCAGAACTGATATATAGGTGTTTTAATCCATGAGCTATGGAATATATTGCAACAATCTACTTACTTCTTACTTCCTAAATCAAGCTTTCCGCTTCGATGAATCGAATGTCTCTGGTATAAATCAGTAACAATTTTCCAAATTTTTGTATTCTTTCGGATTTCTTTTTATCAAACTGACCTCTTCAGCAAGCTTCTCTTTTAATAATTCACGCTCTTGAAAGGAATGGGGGTACTGGAGAAGGATGTGTTCCAGCCTTTCCTATACTAACAGGAAGACTCCAAACAGGTCGCTGTCAGATAGGTAGTCAAAAGTGTGTTGATAATTGTATCAAAACCGCTCTTGCAGTTTTGACTATTGTTGCACATTATTTATCACCGGACGATTTTGTGAGAAGCAACTGCTAACTTGAATCACAACTAAGTTGCTATCAAGGGTTGTGCTGACACTTGGAAGGTGCCAGCGCAACCCTTGTCAATTGAGTACCTATTTATAATGTTAATTCCTTTTTTTTGTACTTTGGCTAACCAGAAATGGTTTCATTTTTCTTGTTTTACTCACTCGTATTATTAATTTTATACCAGCTATATTTTACAAAATATTTCCATAAATCACCTACAAGTCTCTAGCTTTTTTTGTTCAATATTACAACAATCTAATCCAATAGTAATTGTATATACATGTGTTCTCCCAAATCTATAATTAAAACCACCAGAGACTGTCGTAAGAGAGGTTTGTTATCACTCTTGTTATTATTAGCTGTTTATACAAATATAACCACCTGGATACAACAATCTAAAACAATAAATAACCAAAGTTTTTTTTTCCACTAAGATATACAGATGACCTTGTTATATAGAATGAGTAATTCTTAATTGTACTGCCTTAGCCTATGAGTCATGCTCTGCAAATTGGAGAGAGATGGGTAAAGGAGAAAGGTTTGGTTATAAATCGAGCTAAAACAGTCCTTATTTTTTTGCAATAATGTCTAAAAGGTCTCAATGATCTCTTTCTTAAAAGTACCTCTATAAAGTTTCAGGTTTATTCAAAACTTAGATACCATGATATTTATTTAGATGAAGGACTCAAATGGGAAAACAATGTAACATTAACATTACTAGAACTCTCAAATTAATGATTATAAAGAAAGACAAATGAGATATTTATGGTCAATGATTCAAAGTGTGTGCCAATAAAATTAGAATTAATTACTTTGAGTGTTAAAACAGATGCTAGTAATAAACATTTCTTTTTGATTTCATAATTTAATAAAGTGCTAATGAATAAAACATTATGAGATATTAACGTGAAACAAAATTATAATATTTGCTTAAAAATTATAATAATTATAATATAATGTTGACTTCATTCCAACACCTGCATCCCTGAAAAGAAGTAGTTAATTTTTAAATAAATGGAAAAATCCAAGTTTTATACATTTACAGTTTTTTTGGCATTTTGAAATTTTAAACGACTAAAACTACAGAAAATAAAATGTTTAATTAAATAGGTAAGTCTGGATCAACTCATAAGTTGTTTTGATTTAAAAAAATTTTATCAGAATATCTTTAAAAATATCTTACAATCCTTACTAATTATTACTTTTAGTTATTTAGACGTTAACATTATCTAAAAACTCATCCACATAGAATTCTCATATACGTATGTTGGATACCACTTAAATATTATTAGCGTATTCATATAGACTATAGACTATTAAAGGTTATGCTAAGAATGCAACGTCATATACATTGATATTTTTTAGTATATATGAATTAATTTTTAAATATTGTTGGATACCACTTAAATATTAGTAGCGTATTCATATAGACTATTAAAGGTTATGCTAAGAATGCAACATCATATACATTGATATTTTTTTGTATATATGAATTAATTTTTAAATATTGTTGGATACCACTTAAATATTAGTAGCATATTCATATAGACTATTAAAGGTTATGCTAAGAATGCAACATCATATACATTGATATTTTTTAGTATATATGAATTAATTTTTAAATATTGTTTTATGTTGACTACATTACATAACCAGAATAAGGTTCAAACAGCCTTATCCATTGATAAAATACTAACACAAAATTGATATCATACATCGATAATTATACAAAGATAAAACTACATAGGACTTTTCTATAGTGCAAAAAACCAACAAATACTTGTTTTCAATAATCATTTTTGTTTATAAATAATTTAATAATTAAAACTATGTTAGAAAAAAAAGTACTGATTGTTAAATTAATTTCTAATTATACGGCATTTTAATAATGAAAAGTGAAGAGAATTATCTTATTGAGAAGAGTTTATGTTGAGTAGGAAATAAGAGTTGGACTCTATTTAAGGGCCTTATTCGCTCTAATTCTGTCAACTGGTGGAGACAGTGGAACTAACTAATTTCACGTCCCTTGGTTTACTGACTTCCTAGAAGGTGGTTGAGACGTTAGCGAGCCATGCGGGTTCTGGTATTATTAAGTAGATTAAGATATCATTTGTTTTCATAAAGATTTAAGTTTTCATAACTACGATTTACTTGTTAACTTGGATAATACCTTTTTTTTTTTAGCTGTGTCATACTGGAAGGAAAACTCAAAAACCTTTGCAGATATTTTGAAATTTGAAT
Source organism: Hermatobates lingyangjiaoensis (assembly GCA_026182355.1). Lineage (NCBI taxonomy): Eukaryota > Metazoa > Arthropoda > Insecta > Hemiptera > Hermatobatidae > Hermatobates > Hermatobates lingyangjiaoensis. The sequence goes on from JAPFBL010000028.1 coordinate 2,645,567, forward strand.
AATTTTCTTTTTTTTTTTTTTTTTTTTTTTTAGTATTGAGTTCAAAACAGTAAGAATGAAACAAATAACTTTGATTTAAGAAAACATAAACCTTTTTGTTTTCTATTCACCAATAATTTATAATAGTCTCAATGATTAAACCACAATAAGAATGGGAACGATTGGGAATGATGTTGTTGTTTCACGTGTTTATGTGAAATCTTTTTATAATAGTCTCAATAACATTTGGTTATATTATGTGAAGTTATTTTATGAAACCTCAGAGTCAATTAAATTTCCCTATTTCTAAATGATAGATATTCTATTACGTTAAACATTAATAATCTCTCAAATCTAAAATGATAAGAGACAGTGTATATAACTCTTATATGGTTTATTCGTCTCTGGACTGATAGAACCCAGTTTCCTTTCTTAACGCGGCCTTGATTTTTTTTGTTTTTTGAGCCAGTAGACTGTTAAGCGTAATTTCGAATCGATGATTTTGAAATTGTTACCCTGCTCTTCTTCTTTCCACTTTTAGGCTTTGTTTTGTTTATCCATAAAATCTTTGATATGTTTTTCAAATTCTCTATTTTTGAGACGGAACCATGTCACTGTTTTATTGAAAATATCTACTTAGTTAACATATATATACAGTATAAAATGAGAAAAAAAGGCTTAGATCATTCAACCGTAACAAGCGGTCTTCGTCAGACTGAGTTGAGTTTTTGACTTACGAAGACCACTTGTTACGGTTGAACGATCATAGTCTTTCTTTTTTATTTCATATTTTGGTTTGATCATTGATTGTTATATCACGTGTTTAAGTAAAATCTTGTATACATATATCTTAGTTTTGTACGTTTCATTCTTTGTAGTCTTTCAAATCTAATAACATGCATTATAGTAATTTTTGAATACTGTTAGCAAAAGTTTTAATGCTACCTTGGGTATCTATTTTCGTGTCCGATATGTTTTAAAGTCAAACACTATCATTAGCGACATTCGTAAGTCTCATTTCTTGTTCAAAATAACTTACAATATATTAATTAAATCTGAATGTAGCATTCCACAGTAACTATGTCATGTAATAATGATTGTTACAAAATTTAATCTCAAAGGTTGTGGGTTGAATTGTATAGTATTTATTTATATTTTTTTTTTTTACATTTAGTTAACGTTCCTATAATAAATGTCACTGCTCATAATTGAAGAATGTTTATGAAGTTCTTACCAACGACCAACGACAAACGAATATATCCGCGCACTATAGTGCACGTCGTAACTAGCAGTTCCACACCTGAGGCCTTCTACTGCTTGTTTACTGTCCTACTGTAACTTGGAATGTCAGTAATTCATGTCAGATATTAAGTTAATCTGTAATGATGTCGTATTCGCGGTCATGTGGTCTTGTTGAGGTCATGGTTTTCAATGTTTCTAGTCATGAGTTGGAAAAGTAGTCAGATAGTCAGTGGATGAAGTAATTGTTCAGTGAGGTTGAGGAAGGTTGGTGTTAGAGGATTTAGAGTTTGTACAAAGAGGTTTGGATGAGTAGATACAATAGTTTGTTGTCTTCATTGGATGTAAGTCGGGTGATGTAACTATTTATGGATTCCACTTTCAAATCATAATGTGAATATCAACATTACGGGTGTACCAAGTAGCCCTGGCTATAAGGCGGACACTTATTTTGAACAATCTGCATACACGCCTTGTTCGTTGGTGCAGCTCTAAACCAGACGGAGCATCCATAAGTCATCACTAAACGAACGACCCCCTTATAGACAAGGTCCTTGACCGAATAGGGAGAATTCCTTGATTTGAAAAGAGATTATAGATTGCACATCAAGTAAAATCCAAGATTGGATTTATTATGGAGGTGTTGCTTGAAAGAAGTTCTTTGATTCGTTCTGAATTGTATTGCCTCTTTTCGAGAATATAAACTGCTTTCAGTATACGTAACCTCATTTGATTCTTTTCTCTTAAACTAATATTTCCTTGGTTACATAATATTTGCCTGTTATTTTTGTCCTATGTACTTCAGTAGTATGAGCTTTGAATGCACCACATTCAACGCTCGGTTAAGTAACTGGTTCTTTGCAGTGGCACTTGATTCTCACAAACTATCAGTTAATTTGGTTGAAAGTAATTAATCCCTTTCTGAAGTTTTTATTCTCGTTTATAAGTTGATGTATGAATGATATAAAATCATAGAGAAAAATACAAAGAACAGAACTCAATTACTAACTATAATACTTCAAAAATCGTCATCAGGAGGATGAAATGTGAAGTTTAGATAGCAAGCTGATACTGTATATAATATAATATTAAAAGATTTCACATAAACACGTAAAATAACAGTCAATGATCAAACCACAATAAGAAAATGGGAAAACAAGACTAAGATCTTTCAACCGTAACAAGCGGTCTTCGTCAGAGTCAAAACCCCAACTGAGTTGGGTCAAAAACTTAGTTCGGTTTTTGACTCTGACGAAGACCGCTTGTTACGGTTGAGAGATCTTAGTCTTGTTTTCCCATTTTCTTATTGTGGTTTGATCATTGATATTTATTTCACGTGTTTATGTGAAATCTTTTTATAATATAATATTTATATTTTCAATATCATTTATACAGTTATGAGATGGCTGGTCCTTTTTATGAACAGCTACTCAAATAAGCAATAAAATATTTTGAAATATAGTGAATAATTTTCTTTTTTTTTTTTTGTTATTTTGTTGCCTGTCGCCACCGATCAGGTCACATGTTATTTGTGGGATGTTGGTTTGGTCCAGGGAGACCTGAAGTGACCTTGCCAACAGTATACCTGTTCTCCCTCCTGTCAAGAGTCCTAAACCAAAAGCAATAAAAAAAAAAAACTTAAAGAAAAAAAAACCATAGAGCTGCTTCATCTGGTCACCCTCTCCCACAAACAGGCCTCCTTCTCTCTTTGTTTCTCTCAGCTTCAAGCAAAGCTTTCTCTCTTCCTCCCTGACATCTCACTTCTGATTTATTACCCTAACCCCCTCCTGGTGCCTCGAGCCTAAAGCACCAACTACAAATTACTCCTATCCCACTCCCGCTTCCTCATGTCCCATATATTTATAACTCCCAACAAATCTAATTAATTTTCTTATTTATTACAACCATATGAAAACAAAAATTAGTAATTACTATTTAGTCTTACCTTATATGTAAACAAACGAATAAGATTAATTTTTCTGTTAAAATAGTAGTAAAATTGCGCCTAAAAATATAATTACATCTCATTGCGTATATGTTCAACTTTTATGAAGGTAAAGCTATTTTTAACGTAAATCCGACGTAAAAATCAGTAAAAATAATCGTAATATTCCATTTAGTTTTTGATTTTTTCAAAGAATTTTTTTTATCATTATACAGTTTTTGAAAGTGCTGAGCAAATATTATTTCCAAATTTATAGTAAGTAATAATTAGTTTTTTCTTCCTTATGCATCAATGATCAAATACGAGTAAGAAATGGGAAAACAAGACTAAGATCTTTCAACCGTAACAAGCGGTCTTCGTCAAACTCAGTTGGGTTTTTGACTCTGATGAAGACCACTTGTTACGGTTGAAACATCTTAGCCATGTTTTCCCATTTCTTATTGTGATTTGATCATTGATTGTTATTTCACGTGTTTATGTGAAATCTTTTTATTCCTTATGTATATATTGAATTAAAGCTTTGCATTGAAATATTAAGGTGTTTTGTTTTTGCTGTATATATTGAATTATATGATTAAATAATTTTGTTTGAAAATAAATAAATATCATACATATTATTGAACAGAACTGATGGAAATAAATGAAAAAAAATTCAGAAGAAACATAAAATTATTTCTTAGATTCCTGGATGGTAACAGCATTATTCTTAAATTTCTATATTTTACATGAAGTACTCTTATAAATAACAATAGAACACATTTTCTTAATTGCTCATTACTGTTGCAATTAACTGTTTTAAATATACTAATTAGTGATTACAACTAATTAATCAAGCTTTAAAGAAATTATCTAAATTTTCAGAACAATCAAGACCAAACAAAATTACGGTAGCCCTAACGAAGTAAAGTTGATAAACAAATTAAATATTATTTGAATCAATGAAATCTATTTTTGCTAATTTTTTTGAATGAAATGATACATAATATAATTATTATTGTTTTTTTAATTAAAAAAATATTTTTATGATTTTTAATGTAAATTATGATAAACTAAACTTCTGTCGTTTTCTGTTAGAAACCTAGATTTTATTCCAAAAATCAAATTTAAATATGATATAGTTACTCAAATAAATACTTTATTTATCATCATTTATGTTTTTACATCTAAATATAACTTATAATAGCATAAGCAACGTTCATAAGCAAATCCTAATCATGTACAAACAATTACAGCTTAATGTGGGCAACATAAATAATTCTAGCATATATATTTCTGTTTCGGTTAAAAAATAACTAAAAAGAAGTATAAAAACACTAAAATTATGTTCTGTATTCATATTATCTGAAAATTACAATTTTAAAAATACACTCTAAGTATGATTTAAACATAGTTATTTTTAAACTTGTGAATGTCGTTCAATAACAACAAGTAAGAATTTTCTTTAGAAATCAGAACGATTTCGATATAGCAGTGTGAGTTGTACAATACGGGATATATATTTAACAAGAAAATGGTTTATATTTTTAAATCATTTACTATTTCCAAACAGATGCATTCCTATTATTATCCTTTTTTTAGCTGTGGATAAATTTTAATGTTTAGTAAAAACATGAGGCAAGACCTTATGAAATTCGACTTGACAATGAGTATAGCAAATATACATTGAAAAAAAACTTTGTGGATAACATTCTAGACAAACAAATCTGTTTGCAGTTTTAATAAAGTGGTTGAAACGTGTTTTTGTATTGTCTTGATTAAGGAAGAAGTAAATAGTAAGCATCTCTGTGCTAAGCAAACATTTCTTTCAAATTTAGAAAATATTCAACTAGTTATACAGTATTGAAATTTTATGAACTTGTTAATAAAATCTGAAGGATTTCATAAATTAATGAAGTGAAGGGAAAAACTTCACTTTGTATGTAAAAATCTGAAGTAGCCAGTCGTTTGAGATGGTGTAATTATGAGCAGAAATTATACAAATTCCAAATATCAGGTAATAATTACTATAAAAAAAAATGGAAAAAACAAAATGTATTTTACTGGAAAACATATATGGGACAGACAAAACATTTCTTATTTATTTTGTCCTCTTACATTGAATTTTATTTTTTGTTCATCTTTTTTATCCAAATAATTTTTATTTTTTATTGTTTCTTTCTTCCCATCTCTTGGTAAGATGGCTACAATGCCAGCGTGATTCGAAGAATTTTACAACTCACTTCGTCCTCCTGATGACAGCTAATATCAAAATACCGTTCTGAATTTTCTGCTTATGTATTCTCCCAGTAATTTTATTGTATTTAGTTTGTTGAATTATTTTTGGCAATAGCTTATTATACTAAATATCACTGCGACATTTTTTCCCTTTCTTTCAATTATTTATTGGAAAGAAAAAATATCTATTTCATTATTGTGTTATCTTTAGAGTTTCATATCATTTAATTGATAATGAGCTGATAAGTGATATTATGTTAATTTTATGATTTATGCTGCCTAGGAACCTGTAGTCTATATTTGAAGAAATGAGTTAGTTGTAGAGAGAGAGAGAGAGAGAGAGAGAGAGAGAGAGAGAGAGAGAGAAGAGAAAACATTTCATTTATACTATACATATACTTTTTTATTAATCTTGATATTTACTAATAAAACTTATTACACCTGTATCCTTAAACGACATCTCTTACATTTTAATACTTTCGATTCTTTAAATAGTTGTTAGAAATTGTTATATAAGCAGGCAGATATATCACAGTTTTGCATCTTAGTAAAATTTGTGCAATTAAGATACCATTAAAAAAGTTAATCTTTATTAACTTTTAGAAACTTTTATCACAGGTTGAAAGTATACACTTTATATTGGTTCATGTTTTACCCTGAAAGATTACCTTTTGGTTACTTATAAAAAGTAAATGGGGTACATTTCATTTGAAAGGTTTGATTGCTTACGTTTTTCTTTAACGGGCTTATGATTTTCTTGTCCATCCTAGGATAGCGTTATAAAATTGTTGCTTCCTTTTGATTGCAATGTTCCCATCACTAAAAAAAAACAGTCATTTCCTGTGTTTCTTGATTAAATTACAGCTTTAAATCTTGCTATACAAAATGCAAAATTTATTGTTCCGTAAAGCTATTTAAAAATGAAATGTTTTCTATCTCTCTTTATAACTAGTTCTTATGCAAATGTAGACTACATGATGCTAGCAGGCAGCAAAATCATAAAAGTAACATAATATGACTTATCAGCAAACTATCAATTAAATTAAATAAAACTCCAAAAATAATACAATAATGGAATAGACATTTTTTTCATTCCAATAAATAACTGAAAGAAAGAGAAAGAAAGTGACAGTGATTTTTGGGGCTTGTATGTTAAAATAAAAGCTTGCCAAAAATAATTCAACAAACTAGATACAATAAAATTACTAAGAGAATACAAAAACTAAAAATTCAGAACGGTATTTTGAAATTAGCTGTCATCAGGTGGACGAAGTGAGGTGTCTTACCAAGGGAGGGGGAGAAAGAAACAATAATAAATAAAAAAGTAATCGAATAAAAAAGATGAACAAAAAATAAAATTCAAAGTAAGAGAACAAAATAAATAAGAAATATTTTTTTAAATAAAAATAATTACTAAAGAGAATGGATATAAACATTGGCAAATGAATTTATGTAGTTGTAGATATATTGATAATAAATAATTACGAATAATTAACTATTTATATTGAAAGAGAGGGAAAATTTATCTACAGCGACTAAAATATCTTCCCTCTCAAGTTTTGAAAGTAACATTTGAGATAGAAACAGGGATGTGCTTAAGTATTGCTCACAGCCCATTAAAGCTGTGTTCATGAGTATTTGTATGAATGGCAGCAGTAAAGTTTTTGCGCTTACCAACGGAAGACCGCTGATTATTATGTCGAAATTTAATTTTATGAAAACACAGCTTGCATAAAAAGCAGCCCGTCGGTGCGATAAGCAGTAAACACAGATAAAGTCAGTACAGGAGATGTTGTCAAGGTGATGGTGGGTGTGATTACTAAGATGAGAAGTGGATGAAGGAACAAGTCTGACAAAAAACAAGCTAGTCCACAACGTCTACGTTAAACCTTTCCACTAGTAATATTAGCAAGCATAAGTGAAGAAATATATGAAAAAATAGACCTGAAGATAGAAGACTACACTAAAAGATAGAAAATGCCTCCCTGGAAGATAATAACATAATAGAACAAATGCACTATGGAAGAATAGAATGTAGAAGAAATCTCATTGATAGGCATGTTCAGTCTTTGATTACAAGCAAAAAATTTTATTTTTAGGAAGCTAACATCATTAAAATCCCTCCTAGGATCAGAACTATGATGTTATACCAGCAAGTACATTTTTTCCATCTAAAGTAGTACCCCTACTTAGAGGGAGTTTATTACGGTATTTTCGCATGCTCCTTTTTTATAGATCAGTCGTATGAATACTTGTAATATCTACTATTTGGTAGAATATAAAGGAAAAAAATTGTATGATGGATACCACGAGGGAAGGGGTTAACCCATACGATATTTTCTAGTGCTGTTCCGCATGTCCCGTCTTTGGTGTTAGACTTGAGGTGGCTGTGGTACCTTAGTCAGGAAAGGTAGTCTCTCTATGGAGTCGCTGTATGAGAGGCAGTATCTTCTCGAGAGGTTGGCTGCATAGCAATAAGAAAGATCTAGACCCTTGATAATTACTTTTTTTTTTTGTCTAGGATTTACTTTTTTTATTTTTTTGTTTTTGTAAGTACAGGCAGCAAAGGTTTACATTAGTCATCCTTGTGTTTGGCTTGTAGTCCATTTTGGCTTGTATCTTCCTCTTTATCGGAGTAAGGTGTAGAGGTTTCTCCTAGTTTTAGCAGCTTGCCTACTACTGGGTATTTTTTCTTTAAATTGCATTTCCCATTCTCTCATAGCTTCCAAATCCCTCACATCCAAGTAAATAAGGTCGTCATACTCTACTATTCCATCAACAGAGAATATGGCTAAGCCCCTGGTGGCATCCTTCCCAGCGAGATTAGCTTCCCAGCGACTCAGGTCTCTTAACCAGTATGCTAGTATTAAAACTGATGAGCTAGTACGTGCTAGCCACCTGTTTTAAAATATTACATACTCAATATTATGCTATTAATTCTGTACATACATTATTAACTATATAAAAAACCTATTAAAAAGAAATTAGCACGCAGATAGACAAAGGAATAACTCACTTCCATATTCCGACCATCATCGTCATCAGGAGGCTAAGAGTCCTGCAGGAAAGTAGAGCGGCAACTCATCGCCTCCTGATGACTACGATAGTCGAAATACGGAAGTGATTTATTCCTTTGTCTATCTGTGTGCTACCTTCTTTTTAATTGGTTTTTTATTTAAAGATCTGCTGGACCATTTCATTTAATTTCTTATTAATTATATATATATATTATTGTTATCGATAAAAAGATTTCACATAAACACGTGAAATAACAATCAATAGATCAGTTGGGTTTTAGACTCTGACGAAGACCGGTTATTACAGTTGAAAGATTTTAGTCTTGTTTTCCCATTTCATATTGTTGTTTGATCATATATATTATTATATTATATGTATATGATATAATATATTACATATTTTACTGGTTTATAATAAAAAATGCATATATATAACAAGACTTTACATAATTACGTGAAATAACAATCAATGATCAAACCACAATATGAAATGTGGAAAAAACTGAGATCTTTCAATCGTAACAAGCGGTCTTTGATAGGGTCAGTTACGTTTTTGACTCTGACGAAGACCACTTGTTGCGATCTTAGTCTTTTTTCTCCATTTCATATTGTAGTTTGATCATATACATATAGTAGTTAGTAAGTTTTTTGAGGGGTAGGTTTTTGAATTAAACAAATTCTTTGTGGGCATAATATATATATATATATATATGATCAAACCACAATAAGAAATGGGAAAACAAGACTAAGATCTTTCAACCGTAACAAGCGGTCTTCGTCAGAGTCAAAAACCCAACTGACGAGTTGGGTTTTTGACTCTGACGAAGACCGCTTGTTACGGTTGAAAGATCTTAGTCTTGTTTTCCCATTTCTTATTGTGGTTTGATCATTGATTGTTGTTTCACGTGTTTATGTGAAATCTTTATATATATATAAAGGATTATATTATAACTACAAAATATTATATAAAAAGAAGGGTATATTTGGTATTTTTTAACATCTTACACACAGAGGGTGCATCACGTTAAAGAAATCCAGAATAGTGTCATAAATACGGATTATAATAAAACACCATGATTGACGTCTTGAGTAAAGCACTCCTATGATACATAAATGGGCTATACATTTTGAAGTAGCCTAGTTCATATAGATTCAGAAGACACATGATTTAGACTGCTCTTCCATAAAACCTGAGGGCTCAGAGGAAAGTTTATAACAAACGAACTAACAGAGGCAGCAACATAATCATGTTAGACTACAGCGCATTTATAAGGCTTTTTTTTCCACATGATGAAGAACTGAGCAAAGCATAAATGAATAACAGCCTCAACAATCTAGTGAGAAAAAAGATGCGAGTCTGAATTCAATTGTATTGAACAAAACATCCCAATAAGGATGAAAAAAAAACCCATCTGTTGTCTGAATCGCTCATTGTTTCGTTGAATTAAATATTTATCAGGTATTGTAACAAACCATTCAACAATATAATTTACACTCTTTATCATTTTATAATTGTTTATGAATGAAATCATTGATATGAATATTCTATTTCTAATCAAATAATTGAAGTTTAATAATTTCTTATTGATTTGCAGTGTTTCACAGCCTTCCTTACTATCAAGTTCTTACTATTCACTGCCAAACTGGCCTTCAAGTCTTCATTATCAATTAATCTATGGCGTATATATTTTGTTCAGAGCCCTTGAAACATTTAAATATATAACTTATATAGCTATACAAATGTTTAAGACCTTTTCAAACTAGTTCTAGAATGGGTTAAGTTTAATATTATCAGTTTATATTAGTAGAAAATTAGAATTTAAGTATTTAATAAAACTAAATTGGCAAGTAAATGATTTCAAGTAGTTTATTATATATATATATATATATATATATTATTAAAGTATACAGCAGCCTCTGCGTTATAATGACTTTAAAGCTGGTCCGCTCCAGCTATACGAACAACCTTGTGGTGGGCTGGTGTTAAAAGACATATCAATTGCCCAAGAGACATCTAACTTTGGAATGAGCAGATGTAAAAAGAAAATCACAACTTCCAGACGAAAGGCAAAACTTAATAATACGATACAAAATACAATTTCAAAAAAACAAATAACAATTACAATGAATTATAATCAAATGCAGAGAATAAAAAGATACAGTGAAAAAACCAGTACTAACAAAAGTTAAAATGTACTATATGTGCAACCATATCTGTGCTATTTAGTTCACATTTGATTTATTTAAAATAATTTTGAAATATTAATATTTTTAATGAACTGCGTGATTATTAATATCATTAAAACTCTAAAGGATGGGCTAGTCTGCAGTGGCTACTTAATGAGAGAACAAACATAGGTCGATTATTGTTACTACACAATGATCATTCTGTACAATAGGGAGTCCTAAATTTTGCCTAACTGATGTGCATTTATGGTGGTAATCTTTACCGCATACCTGGCTTCATCATATAGGCTTGGAATCAAGGGAAAACATATATAAATTCCCCTATGAGTAAATTGAAAGTCAGAATGAGTTTTGAACTCCTAATCTACAAGTCATGAACCAAGCATGTAAGCCACTGGGCTACTCTGTCTCCAGAGCCATTAAAAAGTTTATTCTCTAAGGTTAATTCATATCAGCCTGTTTGATTCAGCATTTCCTATATTTAACTAATTTATAGTATTTTAGTCTTCCCACGGAACAAATGAGTGGTTCAGATATTCAATATCTCAAATAAAAAATCAATCATCATTGTTGGATTCGAAGCCTAACATAAGTTAGGTAGCAAGAGCCAGTAACAGTTGGCCATACCAGATATTTATAATGGTTGAAAATTTTCTGAGTAAGTTTATTTATGCATTTGATTGGTAATTTTTTTGTTTATAAATATATCAGTTGTCACCTTGCTTAGCACTTTTGTTGTATTGCCAAACACTTGGAAACCATAATGATGTAAGGATGGCATGCTACTATAGATAAGTATCAAGAGTATTTTACAACTGATTTTGTTTAAAAAGCCCCGTTTGTTTGTAAGCAGTTTTGCTGAGTCTTTACGAAAATTCATACTTTGCTGAGAGCTTGTCAGAATGTGCTGGACTCGGTTACCAGCTGCTATTGATTCTCCTCCTGTCATCTGATGCATTTCCCGACAGCTCTGCCATTCATCCCCCCTCTCTCTGCCTTTCGCCCCTGCTTTTCAACCCTCATAGTCAACTGGCCTCCTCCCAGCCTCCGATATGCTTATTTCCTAAGATATCAAAGGAATAATTTAAAAGGGTGGAAAATCCCTAACTCAATAATAGAGTAGACTGAAACTCTAATGTAATAAAAACCGAAGCAGGCAAATTTTTAAAACAAATCAATGAAGTAAATAAACTTATATATTAAACAATTAAACGTTCAGTGTTATATTCTTTTTTAGCATGTATTTTGGAATAGTATTATTTTATTAAAATGTAAAATAATTGGTCATATGTGTTAAAAACTTAATCAGCTTTAATTAAAGATAAATATTTTTTTATTGATTGAATTAAATGACATAAAAATTTGAAACGATTAATCACATTTCTAACCAATATTCACAGTTTTCAGGTTTGTTTGCCCTTTCTAGCGTTCGGCATAGTGTTCATAAGTTATCTTTGTTTATTCAACAGGTATAGCACATTAAAGGTCCATGGAAGTAATGTGATTTAATGTCATTTGATTACATTAATTTGTTGACATTACATTTGATTACATTAAAAATCTTGGGTCATATATAATACGGAAGTAATATTATGGCTATATTGAACGTGACCCACATTGGCATCAGTAAAGACCTTGTATATTTTCTATTTATTTATTTATAAACATTGTTATTAGTTGCTAGATTGAAACGTACTAACTGCCGATTATTGTCGTAACTTGCAATTTATCTTGCGGGGAAGACAATCTCCATAGATTTCAGCATTCATTTTTTCTGTTCTTTGAAATAATATAATCTATGTAAAAATTTTTAAAACTTGTATAGATCTGTGATATAAGTGGGGATTAAAATGATTTTATTCAAGCCTTATGGAATTGATGTTATCATTTGTCGTCTGACTGAAGGATACTTGAAGAATATCAACACAATAGCTTTTTGTACTTAATCATACTTGTTTATAGCCTTAGTTGTATCAAAATCTACTTCTGCTACGTAATAACATGCAAAAACAAACAATTAAGGGTCAAGGGATTCGAACCGACGAAATTCAATGACTTTGGCAAGCACTGAAACTCTCCTATTTTCGTCATGGATACAATAAACAGCAACCACTGTTATTTTGATACCCTCATAGCTTCATCACGTTAGATTACAAGTGATAATGACCGTTTGAAATGGTTTTGTCAGTTGCAATTTTTTATCTTCCGTCTTTTATCAGCATGTTACCACAGATTGAATCATGAGATGTACTCAATACAGGGTAAAAAAGAGAGTTCAGTGGCAACCTCCACTCTCTTGCAATCAAAAGACGCAAGATAAATACTTATTGTAGTCTTGAAGACCATAATAAAATGTCAATATCATTTCAATATTCAAAGAAAAAAGCGCTAAAGCCAATACAAATAACCAGCGCAAAGAATAGAAGAAACTTTTGTAAACCATATGGCATATGAAAGTTTTTGAAATCCGTGTGATACTTTCACACATAAGGTTTAAATAAACCTTCACTGCAGCAAAATCTGCCATGTACCATAAGATCCACGGTTAGAAAACAAGACAGTAGTGATAACAATATTCATTTAGTATATTTCAAGAGAGTTGATTAGAAATAAAAACGTAGGAATCAAACCTTTGATATTACTAATAGGGATCATGTCTAACGTTTTATTCTTTTTTTCAGAGCTTCGACTTGGAGACATTAGCACTATGCAAACTGATTCAATCCTCATGTAAGTAGCATTTTCCTGATTATTCTGCAACTTATATTTACAGTTTATATTTTTATCAAAATCTTGCACTTCTTAACAAAATAAATCATTTCTTTATGTTTCCTGTTTTTAATGCTACTGTCAGTCTGGAGGTCTCTCTTGATCTAATCTTGTTTACAATTGTCATTAATATTGCCTCCTCTTTTGTCTATTTAGACATAACTTTTAAAATACCTATGGGTTATAGTAAATTTTCAACACCTATTTACATCCTATATTAAATTTTAATGTGGATGAAATTAGTACTGATCTTAAACCTTGCTATAAAAACTGTTGTTAAATTTTATTAAAGACAGCGGTCTTAACATGACATAAATATAAAATATAACTGAACTTTTTTTATGCCTAATAATGAATACATCTCATAATTCAAGCTCTAGTAACATGTTCATAAGAAGTTAACATGACATGAATACATATTATTCAATCTCTTATAACATGCTGCTATAGAGTTAACATGATATAAAACGGACTTAACATGTCATAAACATAAAATATAACTGAACTTTTTTTCATGCCTAGTAATGAATACATCTCATAATTCGAGCTCTAGTAACATGCTTATAAGGAGTTAACATGACATAAATGCATATTATTCAGTCTCTTGTAACATGCAGCTATGGAGTTAACATGATATATAAACGGACTTAACATGACATAAATTATAAAATATAATTAAATTTTCTTTTACGCCCAGTAATGGGTAAATGTCATAATTCAATATCTCGTAACATGGTGATATGGAGTTAACACGCATAAATGCTAAAAATTAACCGAAGTTTCTTTTTTGCTAAATAGTAGGTCATTCTGAGGTAAAATGGATAAACCAACAAAAGTCTCCACACAAATGAAGTTTTATTCAACGCGTTTCGAACACTTTGTGTCCTCCTGATGATGAACACTAAGTGTTCGAAACGCGTTGAATAAAACTTCATTTGTGTGGAGACATTTGTTGGTTTATCCATTTTACCTCAGAATTAGTAAATACCACACAATTACGGATTGCATAACTAATGATTTAAATAGTAGGTAAATCTCATGAGTTAATCTCTTATTAGGTACTGAATATATTTCTGTGGTCAGTTTTATATAGATTTCTTAAGTTTATTAATACATTTCATGATTTTTTTTACATTATTGATTACTATTTTTTTTTGAGAATTGTTTTATTTGGTTATGTGTAAAGATAAGCAAGCTAAATTAAATTGTTATGAAATATTGAATATATAAGAATACGTTAGATAAGTAATTTTGTAAATAATGAAGGTTTATGGGGCTGCAAATTGTAAGTTGGTTGAGCTGCTTTGAAAAGTGAAGTCTCAATGACTTCTGGATACCTCTTTCAGACACCTTAAGCCTTTTCCAATCCTGCCTTTTTTTGTCAAGACCCTCTTTTCGCAACTTATTCCCCAAAGGATGTTACCCCCATGAAAGTTTTCAAGTAAAATTTAGCATAAAGCCGCTTTACTTTACAATAATATAAAATTACAATAGACTATCCTCAAAGCCTGGGGACACATTTAATTTCAAAACTAATCAAATTATTTCCTTAATAGCATTTTGAATGGTGTATTGACTTGTTAGTAATCCAAAAAATATTTCGCTTCTTTGCATCCTAACCTTCTATAAAACCTTCCATATACTAACATTCCATATACTGAAATTAAGTACCTCTTACTTGAAAAGTAAATTTATTCTTGGTCCAAAAATGTTTACTAGTAAACTTTAATATTTGTATAACTTTGTTACATTAAAATTATTTAGACCTCCATATATTCATTTTTTAAAGCTATAACAAAATTTAAACACTGTTTTGTTTCACTTTAAGATGCTTATTATTATGGTCAATAATCTTTAATGATAATTTTTAAACATTATAAACAAATCATTGTTTTTGTGGTCAAGATTGACACAAATATGGAACTATTGCTATTATTCTTGATTCATTTTAAAGATGTTTCAGCATCTATGGTTATAAACGCCATTTCAGAATGTGAGAAAACTATATGTATACAACACAAATAATCAATAGTTAAAAGGACCCATTAAATTGACCCATTTCTCTGGGGTAGTTTAGGTTAGGTTTCAATGGCCACCCCACAAAAGAACACAAGTGGACTTCGATATGCCCTTAGTGATATCGCACAATGATAATTCTACATTAGAAGTCCTAAAATTTTTCTAAACTCAAGATCTTATCGAGTAGAAATCTTGATCGAGTACTTGATGAATTGCCTAACGACCAATGACCAACGACTATTACCATGCAGAACAGTGCATGTCGTAAATAGCAGTTCCGGACCAAAGGCTAACTACTGTTAGATTATCATCCTGCTGTTTTTGTTGGGTCAGTAAACAATGTCAAGTATGGGGGAGTCAGTCAGTAAGAGCATATGTCGTCTTCGTGGTCGTTTGATCTTCAGGCTTTGCATTCTCTGAAGTACTGTATACTTTTGGAGTTATGTGGTCGTCATTATTAGTTTAAGTAGAAAACTTTGAGGCTCGTGGGATTAGGAAAGGTTGGGAGTAGGATTAAGTTCCCGAAGAAGGGGATTTGGATGGGTTGACAGTTTTTTGTCTTCATTACCGGCAAGTCGAGCAATAGAGATGTAGAGCAATAGCATGTAGGAATAGATAGATTCCAAACTCAAATCATGTTGAATATCAACATTTCTGGTGTACCATGGAGCCCTAGTTATAAGGCAGGCACATTTATTCTGTACTAATTGGATGCAGTTCTTGTTTGTGGGCGCCGCTCCAAACCAGACTGAGCATTCGTATGTCATAGTAGAGCAAATGACCGCCTCATAGACAAGGTCCTTCACTACCTGTGGAGTATTTCTTGATTTGAGTATGGATTAAAGATTTAACATTAGGAATGTATCCAGCTTAGAAATATTCCTCTCGCATGAATAAAACAAGAACCAAATAGAGCATCGAACTCCGGATCTACCGATCCCGAAGTGAGCACGTAAACAACTAGCCTTCTCTGGACTGTTTTTTCTGTGGTAAATCAAGTGGTGTAGCTAACTCAGTCTACAAATCACCCTTGAACTTGTTATATATATTTCTAAGCTATATTCTATGAAATATATTTGTAAAATATTTAAGTTCACTTAACTTATTCTATATACAACATCAGAATGATTAACTTCCTTAAATGCTTGCTTCCAATATATATAAAATTAAGTTTATTTTTAAGTTGTCCTTACAGATAAGTTATAAAAGATTGAAGTACCTCTGAATTGTGATACAATACTGATGTACATATAATTATGTTCGATTTTTTCCTCATGCCATGTAATTGATCAAAGAAATCAGCAAGCTGATACAAGTCATTATACCTTGAATTATATTATTCTTCCAGATTAAAATAATACATTTTTTTTTTAAAACTGAAATAATGTTCAGATATTTTTTAACTGTTATTTTCTTTTACATACATAATATGATTATCTTGAACAGAAAAATCAATTTTATCTTTCGCAAGTCTATCTTACTTTTCCCGAACTGAAATAGGTTTAGGAGTATTTTGTGTTTCCTCGGATATAGCAAGCCACAGATCTCCTTCAATCAATAATATTTCAATTTCCAAACATCAAAGTTACTTCTTCTTAGTTTTACAGCCTTTGCTTCCATTTATACAAAATATTATACTGTTGCAAAAATGAAAAGAAATATGTGAATTGAGTTTGTTGGAAAACAGAGGGCAAGGCAATCTGTTCTTTTATCGTGGCCTATAACCCATTAAATGAAAATCACCAAACGTTTTTAATTTACTTCACACTGTATGTCAAACAAACAATATGATAGAATCAATACAAACAGACAGTTGAACAATTCACTTCCACTGTCACTCCAGTTTTTCTCGTTACCACATCTTTTCAGTTAAGTAAAAGAAATGATTACTTTTAGAAATACTGTACTTTTCACATTAATATAAAAACTTCTTTCGTTACCGGATATTTAATTATAAAAATACTTCAGAATTACACCTTTTGTTGTTGAAAAAAAAAAATATTTCAAATACTGTGATTATACATACTCGACAATTTTAACTTTAAGGGCTCCTAAAATGTATTTTATATTTAAACTAGGTTTCATAATATTTCAACTAGATAGCTTAACAGTCAACAGTTTGTTTTCTTATTGGACTGAAAAAAATTCTGAATTACGTTGAAGTTTTATGGGAGTAACAGAGCTTCCCATTGGATTTAAAACATGTTTTTTGTTTGTTTTTTTTTAAGAAATTATGCTGAAAATATTACATGTTAGAAATATTAGACATTCATATAAATTAAATATGAAAAATAGAGTCAGTTAAGTGAACTGCTCTATGATAAATGAAGTTATGGTGTCCCCATGTGCCATGTATTGGTATTTCTAACATAGATCATTGGCATTTTTTTTATGAGGAATAGAGTTTTATTATTGCTTACCAGTAGCAATGTTAACAAAATGAACTTCAGGTTCCTTTGTAATTTATAATTCACCAAAATTTACCAAAAAGCTATATGTTGCTGAGATTTCTGTTCCAACTTAGTTCTTATTCTATTAAACGCTAATAACTGTACCTCTTTTTAGATTTGGGATATTCTGATACGAACACACACATACAGAAGCACACCTATAGACACAAACTCCCTCATTTCTTAAACTATTTCATTAAACTCCGAGAAGACTACAACATGTAGTTAAGTAGAATGTTTACATCTATATTACATACAAAGAACAAATGAAAGTATGTTAGTCGTTTTTTGTTGTAATTAGATCCCAAAAAAATATGATTTGTTTTTATATTGTTATTGACAATAATTTACACTAAACACTACACTTTTCATACATTATTCAGTGTTAATAATATATAGCACTTAAATATATTTCGACATTCGTTTTCATCGGGCAGAAGTAGTCCCTTTGAGTAGCTGAAGCTGACTGATATATAGATATAAAGATTTCACAAAAACACGTGAAATAACAATCAATGATCAAACCACAATAAGAAATAAGTGTGGTTTGGTTTTTGACTCTGACGAAGACCGCTTGTTACGGTTGAAAGATCTTAGTCTTGTTTTCCCATTTCTTATTGTGGTTTGATCATTGATTGTTATTTCACGTGTTTATGTGAAAGCTTTTTGTATATATGTATATATATGTATTACTAATATTTCACTATAAGAATCTTATCTCCGACTGTGCATTGTTGACGTATTTGCTTACGTTCATCTTAGCATTATTATTTTTTTCAGTGATGTAGATAAGCTGCATACTAATGATGACTTTGCATTGGTATGAAAGTGCAGTGATACATTGTTTGATTTATTGCATAAGTTTACTTGAAGGATATCATAGTTTATAATAAAGTGTACCATTAGAATACCAATGATTCCATTATCCGCAGCAGGAATATCTTTACTCCGTTCTTCTCTTTTGCATATTACTAGAATCTATTATCAACTTGTATCTGAATGTCATTGAAACAGTACATCATAATCCAATAAACATTGGTTCAACCACTGCAAATAAAGTACTATAATAATTTAATATTAGTATAATATTTGTAATTTGTTTTTGAAGATCAAATATATCTCTCTAAGGATATAACAGAGCATAATTTCTATGTATGAAAACAGAATTGTTAGATTTTGAAATTACCTAAAAAATTTCTGACCATTATATTCAGTATTCTAGTTAATATTCTTATTATATATTCAATGTTTTGATTTTACAATACAGATTTCATTGAATAACCTCATGAATTAATCTATATTATCATGTCCAGCAATATCAAGCAAACCACAATAATAAATCGGAAAAAAGACTAAGATCTTTTCACTGTATCAAGCGGTCTTCATAGTCAGTCAAAACCCAACTGGTCAAAAACTCTCACTTGGGTTTTTGACTCTGACGGATACTGCTTGTTACAGTTGAAAGAGTTTAGTCTTTTTTCTCCATTGCTTTTTATGGTTTTATGATTCATTGTTATTTCACGTGAGATATTGTTATAAATATAGTTGCATGTACTAATATTGAAGTCAAAAGAAGATTTATTGTTATTTTTAAACATAACTTTTCTTTTCTATTAGTTTTGCCACTGCTAACAACAAATTGGACGAATATCGAGTATTATTGATAGGAGTAGGAAGCAGAAAAAGGGAGTTGACAGGCACTGAGGCACTAGAGAAGGGACAATTGGGGGATCAGTTGGCCGTGACTGGCAATCCCTAACCTGCACAGATGAGCCGGGACTTCCCTAGGGAGCCACCTACCAACTCCCCTTCCTCTCTAAAACTTAACCACTCAAATATCCATCGGAAATTTCTCTAGCAAGACAAACTTTCAACTTCTTGACCTTTTACAACTAAAAACCAACAGTTAAAACTTTATTTCACAGTATAACCCTTTAACTTGGTAAAATCTTAGTAAGTTATTAAAACTTTTTTTTTCCAGAAGGCAGATATTTACCAAGCTGTGTTAATAGTCTGGAGAGAAAAATCTGTGAAGAGACTTCTGAAGTTCTTTCTGTAGACTTGTATTTTAGACTGCATACAAGTTTGAAAACTTTTTAACCAGTTCTCTTGAATTACTGCATACAGTACCGTTTAAAATATATATCAACACAAAAACCCCTAAATACCTGTTATGATGATATACACAATTACGTTATCCTTAATTAAAACATTATCAAGGCATGAAAATAACTCTCACACAATTGTACTAAATTTTTTACTTGACTATAAGTAAAGTGTATACTGATAGTGAAAAAATTCGATCTCGATATTTTGACGGAACATGTTTTGTGGTCCCAGATGTCGTTTTATGAAGTTTTTTTCGATGATGTTTGTGTGTATGTGTTATTTAAATAATACAAATAACTTTGACAAGCATGACAAGAATGAAACCACTGGTTCAACCGTATTTATTTACATTCATTTTCATTGTTTCCATTGACTTAGAAATTTTTTCAGTGAATCCATTGAAATAAAAATTATTTTTAAAGGTTTAATGAAAGCACGTTCTTTTTACAAAGATTTTATTACTTTTGTAGTTATAGTAATGATATTATATTCATCAGTGTTGTTATATACAAAAATAAGCATATACATTATTAAGTGGATCAATCACTATATGTGCTACATCCACGAATGAAATTCTAATAAACCTCTTCTATTTAGACATTTATATTATGCCTAAATGAGGCATTATATATGATATACCCAAGAAGTTTGATATTAAGTTTACTTATAATAATGTTGAATATAGAACACTCCATGTTTTTTGACATATGATTTTACTGCATTTTTTTCATTAATTTATAAACATATTACAAAATAAAGATTTTATTAAATTTTATCTAAGTTGCTATTATTGCAGCTTTATTATTATATTTACCTTCCAGAACATAAACATATTAAGCCATTTTATTTTTCTAATTTTATTTCTTTGCGTAATTAATGCAATTTTTATATATTGATAAAAATCAATTAAAATGTACTTTAGAGAGTAGAAGATGCAATGATTTCGGACACCAGTATATTGGTAAAGGAAGACTTTAAGGCAATCATATAAAGTTCACATTCATGATTTATTTAAAGAAGTAATAAATGAATAAAATATATAAATATTTAAATCAACAAAAACATATTTTTTCAACAAAATATAAAAATTTTGTTATATGGGACAGCTATTGTGGAGACAAAAATCATTATGTTGCAAACTCCTTGGGTATTTTTTTACTTATAGTAAAATTGTGTACAGACTACTCCAGATTTGTTACAATGTTATAATATTTGTTACAAATAAAAAGAAAACCTTTAATATAGAGTGCATCAAATTAAATAATTCTAATAAAAAAATGTCACACTTATCAAAGTATGAAAGTCACACACTTTTTTTCCCCTCGTTAATTTGATGGATAGGTAGCAATCTTTACACCTTTGAAAAAATAATGTCCTTAAAAATGAAGTCATTTATGGATTTTTGAGTTAATTTTTACGAAAGAGTACTTATTATTTGTATTCACAGGTCTATTAAACAAAAGAGAAATCTTTATATATCCATAAAATTCTTGTCAGTATCAGGTGAGTTAAACCTTCAACCAACAACTGGACCAGTTCAACAATAGATTCTGGTTATTATATAATTACATTATAATTTGAATAAATTGATAAATTGAATTATTTTATTAATTATAGGCTAATAAACAAAAGAGTAATTAAAAAAATTGAAGAGATAGATGATTGGATTGTGGGAGTAGTTATTATTTAAGATTCTAGACGAGTTTGTTCAGAAGAATTCTGTTAGTTCAACGCTGCTCAGCTGTTTCCTTTGGAGGATTTTGGATAAATGCCAAGTATCCCCACCTCAGTCCTAATTATTGCCGGTGATATTTTCGCGTCTCTCTTCCTCTACCCTCATCAACTCCCTTAAGGCCCCTAATTTAACACTTTTCGTCAGTATTATATTTTTACACTACCAACACGTAGATTACTTTTTTATTTAAACACGGAAAGAGACAAAATGTGTTTCTTTTCCCCTAACTCTTTTTTTCAAAAACTGAAGTACATACACTACTAAGAAACACAAAATTAGCTATTTCATGCCATGAATTAGTATTCTTTACTAGCGTTAGTAAACACTTTAATAGTTTTTATATAATATTGATTTAAGTTATATACCGAAAATATAAAAAAAATAACGTTTTGAAATTCATCTATTCATACTAGCCATACGTTAAAAAGGCTTAATTTCCTACCTCAATACCATTGTGTGTAGGCTAGGGGTCGAATATAAGCGCTTAACCTTCATTAGTATTCATATATACCCTATACGCCCCACAATTAAACAATCTATACAGTAGGTTAGGTTAGGTTACACTGGCAGTCCTGAGAAAGAACACACATAGGCCGCAAGCTGGCTCATTGTGATACCACAAAAGAGAATTGTGGCTATTCTCCCTCGTCTCTGGTCCACTCGAACCATCTCGAGAGAACAATAAATCTAGACAGATCCCTGATACCAGTGGATGCTAAGTTCTCAAGATTGCCAAAGAAGTACTCCCTAGTGCTTATTTCCTTCTTTGAGCCAAACCAGGGCATTGACAGAGAAAGTAAGGAACTGTCCTTCCTCTTCCTCGTTCTGGCATTAAAAAATTCTTTACCTCCATTCCTAACCTGGTGGCGTGTTTTCCTATTAACTAGTGCCCCATGGAAACAGCGATCACATTGGCAACCATTCTTTTATTCATAGAGAGAAAATCCTTAGTCCTTCTAGAGTTACAGGAAGGCCAAAAACTGCTTTGAAATAAGATACGTGTCCTCCTCAGACTATCTGTGTTTGACGCGTTCATCAATTCTCTGTCTGATCCAAAGTAAATCTATACAGTAACAAAGCAATGAAAAAAAAATTCTTTTCAGTTGACAATACCAGATTTTGTTGACAATTGTAAAAAAAAAATTGTGAGTCAATCAGGTCTTACACAAGTGAAAATAAATACAAAACTCAAAACGGCAAAAAATGCATTATGCTTTATATTTTGAACAAGATTTCTTCAGATGAAGATCAAAATAAATTATGAAGTCAAGTCAAAATCCACCTTGACACGGTTTAGGCATATTTTGGTTTTGGGGGTGTCGGCGGAGGGAGGGGGGATGGTTACATTTGTAATCCTCGTTAGTCAGATCATATAAATTCATTAACATCTCTAATATTCAGAATGATTATTAGAAAGCTTAGGCTTTCCTTTTAAATCACTATTCTGAATGAAGTTTTACTGTGTTTTTGGCAATATCTGAAACATTTATCATATCCATACTATTAAATAGGAACAGTTAGGAAATTGTTTTATTTTCAGAAGAATGTGCAAGTAAATTTAGAATGTTAATCGTTGTGTAAGAAAAGACATTAGAGGGTTGTTTAAAATCATTTTCATTTGGTCTCTAATGTAGATGAAAGGCTTAGTTTCATTAACTGGTTGAATATCTTGAGTTGGCATTACATCAACTTGAAAGGAGAACAGAGAGAGTATTCAAGTTGAAACTACTGATGGAAAGCGATACTAAATGTGAATAGAATCTGTGAATTTGTGAGTTATGAATAATTAGAGGTGCACGAACTGCAGGTAGAACTTTTGCCAATTCTTGTGGCAATGCTCCCAGAGAATAATCAGTCACATTATTTGTTCAATTTGCTAAACTATTTTTAATTTAATTTCAATAAATCCTTCATCACTTCCTTATATAACTATTACACTCTTTGATTTTCATAATTATACTATTTGTCAAACATCTTCTATAAATTCTTTATAACAAAATTTTGGAAGGGAATTTTATCTTCATGTATAATAGGTTGTCGTTGGAAGACTCTCAAGAGATTATTAATCTATTTATCTTATGATATCTGTACATTTATTCCTGATTAACTATGACACTATTGCAGTCAAGTGTAATTGATATTTCTTGTTTAATATTTTAAATTGTTATTTTTTTCTACTTTCAACATTATTAACAAAACAACTTTTATGTATAACTAGTATCGTCTCGAGCTAGAAGCGATGCCTTAGGATTCTCCAACAATGGCAACGTTCTTTAATGATGACACCTCTAAGTTGTCTGTCCTACGAGTGTATTGAGATGGACAATGTAGCGGATTTGATATCAATCAAACTCATTTGATATAATCAAAAAGTCATTACTAGATTTATTAAAGAATATGAGGCTCAAATGGTATTATAATTGGGGCTTTCAAATTAATTATGTCAGCCTAAATACTTAGAACCTATGACTTTTACGTTCGCCCACAGAACAGTTGTTATAACTTTTTTAAAAACTCATTTGTAAAATATTATATTAAATATATGTTCCATGCAAAGATTTAGAGGTAATTTCATTTTCTATAAATCATTGACGAATCATGTAATTTTGCAACCAGTAAAGCTGATATAAGCTTGATAGTTTGTTTGAATAAGTAAGGAGGGATAGCCGGTTGCGTAGGATGAATGCAGGGCATCTGTGAAAGGTGGGACAAGATGAGTTGGCAACTAAGAGATGTAGACGTGGTGTATGGGCAAGAAAGGTCACGTCATGTGGTCGCCAAGATAGATTGCTGCTGGCCACCTTGTTAACTTGGCTGCCTTATGCTTGAAATTCGGCTGCATAGATCACGCCTCGTCTATTCAATGTTCCTGTCACACGTCTCTTATCTCCATCTTTCTTCTTTCTCTAGTTATTAAAACATCCTCTCAATTCTACCAACACCTTATAGGTCAATAGTTTTAAACATCTCAGGGCTATTTATTTTATTAATGCTCATATAAAACAAGCTCATACATCTTATTATAATGGAGTCAATGTTAATCCAAATATTTAAACTTTTTTTTTTAAGATATCTAATGACTAACCTGAATTTTTCTCACTCGATAAATTACCTTGATAAACTACCTTAGTGAAAGCTTTGATAATTTTTCTCCTAATTTATCTGCTCCTCCGCGTTTCTTATTGTGTAGTAATTTCAGAGTATCGCTGTTTTATATCTTTTGTTGCCTTTGTATTTACACCCACTTCTCTCTCTATTTATCTCTCCCCCTCTTTGTCTCTCTCTCTCTCACACTCTCTCTCTCTCTCTCTCTCTCTCTCTCTCTCTCTCTCTCTCTCTCTCTCTTTCTCTCTCTTTCTCTCTTTTTTATATTAATTGATAGCCTTCCATCACTCTTTAATTTCTTTCTTTCTAGTGTTTTGTGAATCTAACCATTTCTGAAATTACTGAGATATTGCAAATGCAATATTCAGAATTGGTTTGCCTCTAAAGTAATACTAATCTCTACCTAATGATATAGGAAATCAAAATACTGAAATTAATTTTTGAGAATTCTACTGTGGTAGATAATTAAAAAAGAACTCCTCTATCTTTTATTTGTTTGTCATAAAAAGTGTATTTGTTTTATACAAACAACTTTAAATATGGTTGGAGTTTAATATTACTTTTTTTTTATTGTTTAAAACTATCCCCACGTGGGTGATAACGTCAGCCGTTTACCAGCTTTTTGTTTGGTCGGTGATTCTACAGATTCTACTTTGGGAGTCCGAAATTTTAACTAACTCAAGCGCATTTTGAATAGGCTTCCTTCACGAGTATCTGACATCTTACAGACTCGAGACCGATGTCTTAACGATCTCTCCGAGGGATGACGTACTCAGATGTATTCACCTCTCACGTGATTAAATCGAGGGCCAGGTGGGATTAAACCCCGAACTATCAGACCAGAGGAAAGCATGTTAACTACTGAGCTAACCTGGCACTAATATTAGGTTATATTGTTTTAGCTTAATGCAGACATTTGTAATCTGGAAATTTTAATGAATTTATTTTAAAAAATATGATAAAGACAGAAAGAAATAAAGAAAGAAAGAAAGAGAGAGTGAGAGAGAGAGAGAGGGAGAGAGGAGAGAAAAATAAATGTATTCATATATGTGTAGCGTAAAAATATTGAATTTCTTAAATATCATTAAGAGTTATTGCTATGATGAAGGGGATTAAGAGGTATTAGACCCTTATCAATCCCGGTTATATCTGAGCAGACAACTTCTTATCATGTTTTCACCGAACGAATATCAAATAACACAAACTGCTAATTGACAAAGACTGAGTATTCCTATCTAAACATCCTAATCAGGTGTCTTATTAGCAAGCATATATAGTAATATTAAGCTTATCAGTACCGAAACGGTCAGTACACAGGTAGGAGACGCTGCATCACATCAAACCTAAACGTTTACTTTTATACCATTCGACCTCCTATTAAAAAAAATGTCAAAAAAATTGTTAATTAAGTTGAATAATAATATTAAATAATATAAAAAAAATTAACAATTATTTAAACAATAATCATATAAATCTTTAATAATGATGATTTAAACTATAAATAAGTAAAGTTTAAATCAAGAAGAAGTATAGAGATATAAATTTGAAAACAGTTCTGAACTGTTCGTTGGAAAAGCCATTTCTAATCGTCCTCAGGGAACAACTGAATCCCTAACTTCAGAATGACCATTTATTTTCTTGTCCTTCCATACAGTTTCTCCCTAGACCCTGAAATCTTGCTCTTAATCATTGAGTATGCTATGAATATTGTATAGATTTTCATTCTGTTGGCATTACTATTAAGTAACTCCATTAAAATCACAGAATTAGTTTTGTCATATTTGTTTTTTGTAGAGGGCTGTGTGACTGACAAAGTGAGCCTCCAGGTAATGTTGGATTTGCCATTAACCCTATTTAATGTTGGATTTAAGTGTACATTGGGAATTCTAAAGTTTACCTTGACGTAGTACAGGCTTGGTACCGGTGGTTTAACTATGGGACCGACAGCTTAATGTCCTCTCTGAGGGACGACATACTCTGATTTTTGCACCTCCCAGGTGAATAAATTAAGGCCAGAGTGGATATCGAACCACAGACCTACCAGTTCAGAATCGAGAACGTTGCCACTGAGCAAACTTAATCACTTATTAAAATTTATATAATTATTTCTGCAGTCAGATATAATCTAGTTGAGTGTGCAGTAAAAGTCCGTAGTTTGCATTCTGCTCATGGATTTAGATAGTGTGATACAGAAAAATATCTCAAGAAATTTGTTCTTTTATATCTTCAATCAATCAAATTGATAAAAAAAAGTTGTGGGACCTGAAAAGTAGGATAAATCTAGTTATGTAGGTCTCAAACTACCTGATTATATAGCTTAAGAACTAAGTGAAAACTGATGTCAGTCAAGAAACAATTATCCTTCTCAGTTTATAGATCAGCTTACAGGACAAAAAATTAAAAGTATGACGTTAAAAGAAAAGAAAAATCATATTTTAATTCATAAAAACTTGAAAACTAGGATTATTAATAATAATGACGTAAAAAATCAAAAGAAACCTTCTTATTGTGTAAAATTGAATTAATGTAGACATTTAACTAATTTATATGCATCAGTTTATTCATCGCAAATACCTGACCAATAAATATTATATTAAGCACATCACCTTGAATACATTAGTTCTGAGAGCAATTTCAAGAGAACATAATTTACCTATTATTAACTAAGTATTTAGAAACATCACAAGAAAAATTAAGAATAAATTTTAGTAGGAAATCAGCTCATATTTGCATGAATACCTTGCACTCCTTGAAACAATATATTATACGATTACATATCATATATTTACACTATAGATAATATATATATATATATATATATATATATATATTATCATATCTTTTTTGTTGCCGTTTATTGGACTAAATATACAGAAATTACAAATCTTATCGGAAGGCAAAGCTTTCAGTTCGATTTGAACTGTCCAACTGTATGATACCCACTGTGGCAACAACACGAGCGTTTTCTGGATTGCATGATAAACGAGGTTTCGTTTGATGTGCTTGCTATTACAGCAATGCATGCAGTAATGCAAGGAGAGTGACTTGCACGAAAAGGTTTCAATTCTAGTGAAGAATAGATTTCAAGTTAAAAATACTGGATAAAAAATATACAAAGAATTATGTAAAAAGTTTTAAGAAATGGAAAATACATTTAGGTTGTCAAAATGCTCTATATGTAGATTACAGTAAGGGAAACTTGGTGTTTTGTGATAAAAAAAACTTTAACTTTTCAAGGAACGAAACTTTTTCAAAATAAAATATTGAAATTGATGGCTCATTTATTTAATTGAAAGATTTTAATAGCAATTCAAAATGTGCCATTAATTTAAGATAAGTGTCATTAAAAACTGATTTAAATATTATCATATCCTATAACATCACGGGAAGGTTTTGCTAGTGTGAAAGGCTTCATTGACTTATATATCATTGTGCCATCTAGTGGCTTCAGAAGTCAGTGTATTGAAGCTAGTCTTTCTGGTTCACACACACACACACACACATACACACATATATATATATATATATATATATATATATTTATAAAAGTATCGACCGTGGAATATAACAAAACTAAAGTTTATCGGGACTCGGTCAGTTCTTCAGGTTCAAATTAAACTCTAATTGCCAACGTTTCGGTCTTTATTTAATACCTTTTTCATAGGCAGAAGTATAAATTTTAAAACAGAAAAACTAAGTATTACATTACAAATTATTTTACATAGTTTGAAAAATACTACATACTGTACTGTACTATATACTGTATATAGTGTAGTGGAATTCAGACTACATTTGTTGTTAAAATTCATATTTAAAAATATGTAAAATAATTTGTAATGTAATACTTAGTTTTTCTGTTTCAAATTTCATACTTCTGCCTGTGAAAAAGGTTTTAAATAAAGACCGAAACGTTGGCAATGAGAGTTTAATTTGAACCTGAAGAACTGACCGAGTCACTATAAACTTTAGTTTTGTAGTTTTGTATATATATATATATATATATATATATATATATAAATCAATGATCAAACCACAATAAGAAAAGGGAAAACAAGACTAAAATCTTTCAACCGTAACAAGCGGTCTTCGTCAGAGTCAAAAAAAAAGCTTTTCTTTTTTTTTTGACTCTGACAAAGACTGCTTGTAACGGTTGAAAGATCTTAGTCTTGTTTTCCCATTTCTTATTGTGGTTTAATCATTGATTATTATTTCACGTGTTTATGTGAAATCTTTTTATATATATCAATATTCAATATTTCCATTAAAATAGTAGAAATATTGAATGTCAGTCCTAGTATACCGGTTTTCATTCCGGTTTCTCAAAGTTTTTAAAGTGTAGCACAATATTTATATATATATATTGAAATATGAGTGTTAAAAATAAAATTTAAAACTAGTTAAAAAAGAGAGTAGAACCAAAAAAGAAAAAAAATTGTATTCTCGTTCAAGCAGCCCAATAATGTAATCCTTTCAGAGGCTACTTAAATTTTCATTGATTTACTTTTTTCAATGTCTGTTAAAATTAGAAGCCTTAATAACTTAATTTAAAAAAAAATTGATTAATCAGATTGTTTTCACAATAATGACCATTTTAAAGTGTATTAGAGTATGAATTATATAAGGCAACATTTATAGGATTTCTTGGCTTTTATTAGATATTACAGGTATTGTTGAACAAAATAATGATTAACTGAATCCCTTTCAATATTAGTTAAAAATTGAAAAAAGGTGATTGGTAGGTTCTCTTTTTTTTTGTAAAAAAAATAGTGGAAGAAAATTATTTTTACACCCGTAACATTGAGTCCACCTATTAGCATGTCAATAGGAAGTGGAAAAGCTTGGCACCAACTCTTGACAAGGGCTCTTCACGTCAACAAAATTCCAATGCTAGTAAACAGTTCACTATTTAGAGAATTTTTTCAATAACATCTAACTAAATATACTCTTTAACCCTATTCTGCTCGGATATCCTGTTTATTTATATTATAAAATGGATGGAACAGAAGATAAAACCATTTGGTATTTCAAGTCTGAGAATAAAAGTCTGATGAAAAAAAAAATAATTCATAATTCATTTGTCAAATAAAATAAAACAAACAGATAAAATATATATTTTTATTATAATCTTTGTAGAAATAGTTATTAAATTACTAACAAAAAATAGTTTTATTTTGTCTGCCATAACAGAGTAATGATCTTTTATTATTAATTGGAAGGGCTAAAATAAGTTTTTTAAGATGTATAGTAACGGCTGTGAGAACTAATGACATGTCAATGATTCATTATTGAAAATAGGGGATGCATGGACAAATTTATACCAACGAACAAGGCGTGTATCCAGATTGTTCAAAATAAGTGTGCCCGCCTTATAGCCATGGCTCCTTGGTACACCCGTAATGTTGATATTCACCATGATTTGAAAATGGAATCCATAGATAGTTACATCACTCTACTTACTACCAATGAAGACAACAAACTATCTACCCATCCAAACCTCCTTGTACAAACTCTAAATCCTGCCACCAACCTTCCTCAACCTCACTGAACAATTACTTCATCCACTGACTATATTACTATTTTTCCAACTGATGACTAAAAACTTTGAAAACCATGACCTCAACAAAACCACATGGCCGTGAGTACGACATCATTACTGTACAGACGGACTTATATCTGACATGAATTACTGACATTCCAAGTTATAGTAGCACAGTAAGCAAGCAGTAGAAGCCCTCTGGTCTGGAACTGCTAGTTACGACGTGCACTATAGTGCGCGGATATATTCGTTGGTCGTTGGTCGTTGGTAAATTCATAAGAGATTCCAACCATGCCTCTAATTAATAATTTTTTTTGTCTTTCTGTAAAGTATCAATTTTAATATCTTTCTGAAATTTCTAATAATATCAGTCACAAAATAATGACATTTCCCTGTTAATAAATTACAAAAGTTAGCAAATTTCAGAAGAAAATAGTTCTTTATTATTGTTTTTATGAGCAAGTTTGAAGAAAATGTAACTAAAATTCGGAAGGAAAAATTTTGATTTCAATAAAACTAAAAGCTGACCTATTTTCTTTACTTTCAATTAGAAATTATAACTGAATTGATTTTTATAAAAATTATTTTACTACGTAATAGTTATATAACTTATATGTGTGACTTAATAGTTATAACTATGCTTTCTTGTTTCACATAAGCAAAAAAGTAAAAAAATATTTTTATGCAGTAGAACTACACTCATAAACAATTATTTGGAAAAAAAATAAATGGTACAGTTAATACAGGTACATAACTAAACAATTAAGGATAATTTGAAGTATTTCAAAAGAAACTCTGATTTTTTTGCATTGTTCACTTTTAAGGAAGAAGAAACGTTTGCACAAAAGTTGCAAACCATTCGGAATGGCAGAGCAAGTCATCAGGTCACCTAGACCTTGCCTGAGCAATTCCATAAATGCATTGTTTGGTTAAATGAAAATCTTGAAACATTGTTATTTTTTAAATTATATTTATTAATTAAGTTTCTCAAACAAGTTATCTATACCTCTTTTAGTATATAATGAGGCATGCAGACACTTTTATATATATTATGATATACATTATATAATATAATATTATAATTATTATATAGTAGATTATACTATTATAATCATCCAATAGAAATGTAAAAATTATTCTAGCTTCACTGCGCTTAACGTACATAATGCACGAGTAACTTAATAGTAGTTTATTGGCAACGAAGTTTTAAGGAAACCAACCAATGCAGATTTTCAGAACAGAAATTACTGCTATTTCGGCCGACAGCAAAACAGTTAAGCACTATTTTAAGTCAGCCATAACCTAGAGGCTCTGCTGGAAACTTACACATGTTACATTGATTTCTCGAGGATCTGTTGAATCCCGCAAATGTTTCTAAATGGGAAGTCCCAAATTTTTCCTAAGAGAAGAGCATTTAGAGTAGTTAAAATACATGATCATTTGAAACCGAAGAATTTACGTACTCATCAGGAGATATCGTGATCAAATTTTGTTCCATAACCGTGGAAAATTACAGAGCTAGAGTAAGACACCTGAATCTTTTGAATATCCTTACCTCAAAATTCGTAGACTTACAATTTTTTTTATTCAACAAAATGTTCAAAGTTATTTTAATTACGCTTACTGCAGATTATTACCAAATATTTATAGAAAAGTCTGCTATTCACCTGTAACCACGAAAAAATCCTTTAATTCATTATAACCCCTCAAGTCGCGAAAGAACTTTAAATATAAATTCAACACAAAACACAGGAAAAAGAGAAAATGCACACTTTCTAAATTCAATATTTCAAACTGTTGTTCGTCATGAGAAGAAGACAAGGACAAAGGACAAAGTGAAAGAGATCTCCCCACGTTAAAGAAAGAAATGCGAGTCATATTATAGTCCGTGTCACCCGTTTTTTTAATTTTATATATATATATATAACGTTTTACAGTAAACTATAGACACAGAATAAAGATAGAAATTTACAATCTCTAATTTTCGATTGAACCGTCATCAGAAGAGTTGGGATAGAGATACCAAGCGCACTTTCGAAGCGGTGGTAGGAGAACAAATGGAGAAGTTGTCCTTTGTGAACAGGAAGCTTGCTTGTTGACAATATTATATATATATATATATATATTTATATATAATAAATTTAAAACGAAGGTAAAACTCACAGATAAAAAGAAGAATAACTCACTTCTATATTTCGATGATCGTCGATCATCCTGAACCTTCCTAAAACTCTTCTTCACTTAATAATCTGCTGAACAGTTTCATTTAATTGCTATATATATATTTATAATTTCCTTGCTTTAGCCATATAGTTATATTACTTCGTAAGTACAATGGCCTTGCTAATAATGCTCATAAACTAACCATTTTGTGTGATCTAACCAATTGTTTCGGCGTAACACGTTTTCGTGGGTTTTGTAGTGACGTGGCAATGTTTTTTGTTGAATTTATATTTAAAGTTCTCTGGAGATTTGAGGTGTTATGATGAATTAAAGAATTTTTTCGTGGTTACAGGTGTACAGCAGAGTTTTCTATAAATATTTGGTAATAACCTGCAGTAAGCGTAATTAAAAGAACCTTTAAAACTTTGTTGAATACAAAAAATTGTAAGTCTACGAATTTTGAGGTAAGGATATTCTATCTTATTTTGGCGTATATATATATATATATATATATATATATACGCCAATATATATATATATAAAATCAAAACGAAGGAAACACACAGAAAGACACAGATATAACTCATATCGATATTTCGACCATCGTCATCATCAGGAGGTGTGAAGAGCGAAGAGTCCCGCAGGAACCTTCCTGTCACCGCCCTGCCTTCCTGCGGGACTCTTCGCTCTTCACACCTCCTGATGACGACGATGGTCGAAATATCGATATGAGTTATGTCTGTGTCTTTCTGTGTGTTTCCTTCGTTTTAGATTTTATTTTATTTAAAAAAGTCCGCTGGACCGTTTCTTTTAATTGTATATATATGTCTGTGTTCTTCCTTTTAAATTACACAAAATTATATCTATTGCATTCGAACATCAATGAGTTCTACTTTTCTTATTTTCTAGAGATCATCTCTCTCCTAGAAAGTCTAATTTCTACTACTCTAATGACTGATAATAATCGAAGAAAAAATAAACTACAATAGTGGGAAAAAAGTTAGGTGACGAAACTTTCAGTTTTGAGGGGAGTTCCTGCATTATGCAACAAATGTGCCTCCGCTTTTGTTTCTCTTGGCGAGGCTCATTGTCAAGAGTAATTTAGTTGAAGAGCCTTAGGTCACACACACTCTAACTTATCATTTTTCTTAGAACGGAATTAAAAAAAAATTGTATCTTTAATGAATGCAATCGTTGTAATACACAAAAAAAGTATGAATCCAGTTTCGATCAATTTTTATTTTATAAATCATTAAATGCCTTCTTATATCAGCCACATATATTTAACACTATTTTTTTATTTATTGATGTTTGATCTAGCTTCAAACCAAACAACACCTTCAAACCAACATTTCGTTTAAATTTTATACATCTACTAGTGTACAAAAATAAAAAATTTAATTACAGTAACATGAATAAATATTATATGTTACATAATTTAATTAATAGACATAATTAATTAATATAGGGAATTAAATTTTGTAACTTATGAAACCTTTGCAGGCTACGGTAATTAAATTATGTATTCATGTAGACCAGAATATGTATTAAATTGAAACGAAATGTCGGTTTGAATGTATAGTATTATTTAAAGCTAGACCAAGCCTCGTTAAAAAAGAAAAATTATGATATATATATATATATATACACTTTTTTTCGTTGGAAATACGATCCAAAACGGACAAATATAGTTCAATATAAACAAAGAAACATAGAGAAATCAGAAGAACACACTTGCAGTCTCTAATTTTCGGTTTGAACCGTCTTCAGGAGAGATAAGAGAGGGAAACCAAGCGCACTGGATCAGAGACGGTTGGAGACCCAACCGTCTCTGATCCAGTGCGCTTGGTTTCCCTCTCTTATCTCTCCTGAAGACGGTTCAAACCGAAAATTAGAGACTGTAAGTGTGTTCTTCTGATTTCTCTATGTTTCTTTGTTTATATTGAACTATATATATATATATATATATATATATATATATCACTCAATAAAACGAAACACGATCCAAATTGGACACAGTACGAGTTCAAAGTTCAAGAAGAGTAACACACTGAGTAAGGAAACACACTTGGTATTCCTTTCTCTTTTCTCCTGAAGACGGGTTACCCAAAAATTTGAGCCTGCAAGTGTGTTTCCTTACTCTGTGTGTTACTCTTCTTGAACTTTAGATTCATATATATATATTCATTAAAGTACACATCAGCCTCTGCGTTAACGACTTTTAAGCTGGTCTGCTCCAATTTACTAACAACCTTGCGGTGGGCTCGTGTTAAAAACCATATTAATTGCCCAAGAGACATCTTAATTTGGCATGAGCAGATGTAAAAAGAAAACCACAACTTCCAGACGAAAAGCAAAACTTTTTAATACGACACAAAATATAAATAATAAACATCAACAATTACAATGAATTAAAAACTAATACAGTGACAAATATCGATGTGAGTTATATCTGTGTCCTAAAATATGCAGATTATAGACAAATATTTTTGATACTTACAGAAATAATTTGTTCTTGTCAGTTTCTTGCATTTTTCAAAACATATGTCATTAATTCGAAATATCTCTGCAAACAGTTTAATTTCTTTTGAACCATTCCAGTAATATATATCTTTTATAATATTCCATTTACTTAATAATTAATATGTTGATAAGCAGAATTGTGTTAATGCTTAGGCCAGATCATTTGTAATTGATGTAATGTGCAATTTTTTTTTACTTTTAACACAACCCGCCAGCAAAATAACTTGAACTTTTCTAACTACTCTATCAAGAGTAAATTTATTTGTTTTCCGCAACTCTTGTTTTAGAACTTAGCTGCTATTCAACTCTTATTTATTCTGAAGGCTTCCATTTATTTGTTTAACATTGTTTTAGTTATGTGAGTATTTGTTTTTGCTTGTAACAATTATTTTAATTAAGGTTTATATTTATTTGACTTTTGTCTCTTTTTCTTCCTGAATTATGCATTCATTTGACATTGAATTTTGCTTTGAATGATTGCATTAAACAATGCAATTTAATAGATATTGAAGACAGTAAATACAAATTTGAATCCTAAATAGAAATAACTGAAGGAATCTCCATACTCTATAACTGAACTTAATCTTAAAAGTAATAATAAATAATGTTTATTAGAGTGTACTGCCTCTAGGTTTGGCAATATGATGACGTTCTTATCTGGATAGCTATTGATAACAACTAATTCATGGTTCAAAACAATGAAAATAATTAGATAACATTAGGACCAAATATGTTATGTTATATATTATTAGACATCGAAAGTAAATTAAGAATTCACAAAACCTGTAAATCTGTTAACATTTGAATCACGACTTTTTCATTAATGTTATAATTTACCAACAGATAAATAAAAAATAAATGAATTAATGTCAACTATATACTAAACTCATATCTACTTCTGATTGTTCCTAATAATAATATTTTTCCAGACAGTAAAATATAAACTTATTTTAAAACCTTCATTCTTCTTTAATCATAGAATAGCGACTGGTGGTAAAATCTAACAAAGCTTACTCGTAAATAGGCATAAAATAAATTCTTTGACCTCATTATGTAAGCCTTCCCTTTATTATAACTAAAAATTTTATGTTATTTATTATTCTCTCAATGTCACAAATAATTTTACTTAAAATTTCAAAGGTACAACACTAAAGAACAACCAATTACATTGGTTTGTCATGGCATATATAGAATATTAAATTCGTTTAAAAAATATAAACATAATACCACAGAAATATCATCGAAATGCTTTGATTAAAATTTCATCAATATCTGTAAACGTACGCGTTTCTTAATTCTGGTGAGAATACGGCACACATAATCGTATAAGTTTTGCGCTGTCAGATTGATATTCAAAAACTAGTATAATAAATTAGCTAGAATTTACGAAGAACTTCAATAGGCCGATTAAGGAACAAACCCCTTCGTTTTGCCTTTCACTGACCTTAGAACTGCAGTTTGCAAATTATTAGTACCTGAGAACATAATATTTTACCAAATCAAAGTAAATCAAACTATATTTTTATCAATATTATTTTAATCAATTTTCAAATATTTAATTGAAATAAAGAGTTTTTATTTTTCAAATAATAATGTACATACTATAACAAAATCATTGTTATTTAAACATGTAGGAGTATTATACAAAACTTTTAAAAATAGACAAAGAAAATGATAGCAAAACTAAATGTACAATTCTCAGCCATTGAAGTCACATAAACAAATTCCGTACTTTTAAAAAACCAAATTCATGGCTTTGTAACAATAAACCTATCTTGTAGGCATTAATACTTTATTTCTATTAATATATATATATGAATGATCAAACCATAATACGAAATGGGAAAACAAGACTAAGATCTTTCAACCGTAACAAGCGGTCTTCGTCAGAGTAAAAACCCAATTGAAACACTAGATGCAGAAAACATCTCGTGAGGGGTTGAAAAGAGTTGGAGGGAAGAGATATTATTATATATATATAACAGAAAAACATGAATAAAAACTAGACAACAGGAGTCATTTTCAATATTTTGACCCTTTTGATAGTTGTCCTTATGATAAGAAGTGGTATGATGAAATGACGAATGACAACCATATATAAAACTTTTGACTCCATCGAACTTTCTCAGGATTCCATTCCTTCTTAGTCTAAACTATATCCTAAACTTTTTTATAATTCGTTTTTTTTATAAAGTATGCGTTCTATTTGTTTGTATAAATATACATCAATAAAACATGATTTCACATAAACATGTTTTATGTGAAAGAATAATGTTCAAGCCACAATATGAAATGGGGAAGAAAAAACTAAGATCATTCAACCACAACTAGCGGTCTTCGTCAGCTTCGTCAAATTGCTTTCTACGTTCCTATAGTAAAAAATTGTTTGTCTAGCTTGATAAAAGCCTATAGATTAAAACTAAAATTAAATTTTTAAATAATTGTTAAAATTAAAAAGTAATACTTAAATCTCTAATTCCTTAATGTTTGCTAAAATTTATGAAGGCCACTTTCATCATTTCTATTATTTTTTCGCAAAAATTTTTTTTTTGTGCTGGAGTGAATTAAAATTACTTTTTAGTGATTTGATGCGTAAGAAAAGTCATCTTGTTCAGCTCAGTTGGGTTTTGACTCTGACGAAGACGGCTTGTTGTGATTGAAATATCTTAGTCTTTTTTTCCAATTTCATATTGTGGTTTGATTATATATAAGTATACATAACAAAATAAACTCACTGGAGTTTACGACCAACGAAGTTAACATTATATTTATGAAATCAAAAACTATTTTTAAAGGTCATTGGATTACAAGTTGTTAAAGGACTAAGTACTGTCAATTTCATATTAGCATATGTATATGCTTCTATATTATAGTCTAAAATTGGTTGAAGAATTTTTTAAGTCCTGAATATAATTCGTGTATAAATTATTAAATATATTAATCATAAATATTTAATTAATTATTATCAATAATTAATGTCATAATTATTGAAATGAAATTAATGAAATATTGGTTTGTATGTAGTTATAGCAGAAATAATAAAATAATGGTGTAAATATAAGTGAGAATTCAGGTATTACCGTCTGCATAGATCCTCTTCGATAGGGTCGAAAATTATGTGGAAACAAGTTAGAAAAGACATAAATGATGGTTGAACGGGTTGGACGAGACCCTGGAGGGTGGTTGAGAATCCCTGTGGTAAGGGAATAAATACGGAGGTATAGCTAATAGGTGGTTTAACAGTACTCTGAGGCCCCTTCGAAATGGTTATTGTGGTTAGGCTTACAAGCAGCATTATGTACCTTTCAATGAGAAGTTACCATGTCAGCATCATCCTTTTGTGAGACACTACCTTCAAAATGAAACCATGTTATACTTCTTACACAAGCGGTCATTCGCATAAAGATAATAAAAGTTTGCCTACTTCCTTACCTCTTAGCTCTTACCTAAAACATGGATATATATATATATAAAAAGATTTCACATAAACACGTGAAACAACAATCAATGATCAAACCACAATAAGAAATGGGAAAACAAGACTAAGATCTTTCAACCGTAACAAGCGGTCTTCGTCAGAGTCAAAAACCCAACTGAGTACACAAGTACTCCAGTGAGTAATCAGTTGCGTTTTTGACTCTGACGAAGACCGCTTGTTACGGTTGAAAGATCTTAGTCTTGTTTTCCCATTTCTTATTGTGGTTTGATCATATATATATTTGTTAAAGTTGGGAGCAGTCCTCCTTCGATGCAATCCAAAATATACACAAAACAAAAATTTCAAGGGAAACTATGGTTAATAACACTAGAATAATAGCAACGGAAAAGAACGGAAAAAGACTCAGGATACTAAAAAGCGCTGTACATACTGGAAAAGGCTCCAAGTATGAACAATCAAAAAGATAACTTTACCAGCCAGTTGCAACTGGTTTGGAAACCTAGGGCTGGTTATGCCAACACTGACAACCCCAAACCTGCCTGTGTAACCTTTTGTTAACCTGTTCATTTATTGTTTATTATTGAAATGTGATTTTAAGTATTAGATTAATTTTTTAAGTGTACTTTTAATTGTGTTTGCTGAAGATGGTGGATGTAACACCTAAACATGTCCAGAAATAAATTAAAAAATTATGGTGATTTAATTTTTTTGTTGAACTCTGAATTAAAGAAAAAAATTCGGAATTTGAAAAAATATAAGATGAAATTGAACCAAGTGGAAACAGACATCCAGTTTTTAAAAGCATATATACATATATATGAGTTAGCTTCAGCTACTCAAAGGGACTACGATGGCAAAGAAAGTCGAAATCTCGTTGGGAATCTTTTTTGTGTGTGTTTCTATTTGTTTTTCTCTTTCCTGTGTGATTTATATATATATATATGTATAGGTGTGTTCTCTAATCGGGGTTCGGTCAATTTTCCAGGATAAAAAATCAAACTCTCGTTGCCAACGTTTCGGTTTTATTTAAAACCTTTTTCATAGGCAGAACGTTGGCAACGAGAGTTTGATTTTTTATCCTGGAAAATTGACCAAACCCCGATTAGTGAACACACCTATTCTATCAAACGGTCGATATATTATTGAATCTGTTATATATATATATATATATATATATATATATATATATATAACAAGATTTCACTTAAGCGCGTAAAAAAACAATCAACGATCAAACCACAAAACGAAAAGGGATAAAAAGACTAAGATATTTCAAACGTAACAAGTGGTCTTCGTCAGAGTCAAAACCCAACTGGAACCTAGATGCAGAAAGATCTAGTGTTTCTGCATTAAACATCTTGTTTCTGCATCTAGTGTTTCAGTTGGGTTTTTGACTCTGACGAATACCGCTTCTCTCTTTACATTATCAGACTAATTTCTTCTCTTAAATTAGAGACTGTAAGTGTATGCTTTTAATTTCTCTATGTTTTTTTTTGTACATTAAACTATGCTTGTCCGTTTTATATAGTCTTTCCATTGAAAAATATATATATAGTAATATAATTTATTATTATACATAAAATATTAATATATAATAAACTCCGCAAATAAACGATTGATGACACAAATTTTGGACCTAATTTATGGTTTAATTAAACATCATATTGGTAGTGTTCGATGTAGTTTACGCAGAGTGCTTTTTCTCCCCTGTTGCTCTCTCCAGGTATCTCATGAAAAGGAACATAGACATTGTAAATTGATGCTTCTCATTTGTTTGTTTTCATAAGTAATTTTCAATGAGATAAAAAGTGCTAAATTATTT
This sequence comes from Hermatobates lingyangjiaoensis, assembly GCA_026182355.1. Lineage (NCBI taxonomy): Eukaryota > Metazoa > Arthropoda > Insecta > Hemiptera > Hermatobatidae > Hermatobates > Hermatobates lingyangjiaoensis. Next base: position 2,685,818 of record JAPFBL010000028.1, read on the forward strand.
ATTAATTCAGAGGAAGGAGACATTTCAAAATATACTCATTAATATTTAACTATTGTTCTGACAATTGTGTTCTTGAAATATAAACATAAATACATTTGGACGTTTTAAGCCTAATTGAATTGTTTAATGTCTTCAAACATAATATACAGTCGTTTTTGTCTCCTTATAATTAATTTTATATTCTATAATTAATTATACATATAATATTATAACTTATTTTAGCTCTATAACCCAGTGTTTTCTATAGACATTTTTACATACAATTCTAGGGGTCAGGTTAGCTCAGTGGTTACGTACTCGCCTCTGAACTGATAGGGCCGGGGTTCGATCCCCACCTGGCCCTCGATTTATTCATGGGGAGGTGAATAAATCTGAGCAAGTCGTCCCTCGGAGAAGGACGTTAAACTGTCGGTCCCGAACCTGTACGATGTCAGGTACTCGTTAAATATCTCTACACTTGAGTTAGGCAAAAATTTAGAACTCCCAGTGTAGAATCAATCTTCATTGTGTGGTATCACAAAGGGCCAATGCTCGGCCTAAGTGTATTCCCTTGTGGGACTGCCCCTGCAACCTAACCTAACCTATATACAATTCTAAAGAACAGTTTAACACTTATGAAAGTTAACTCCATTTCATCGCTGACTGATAAAATGTCATAGTCAAACAAGAACTGCCACAGAATGGAATACAATTTTAACATATGTTTGAACCATTCTATTAAGTCTGACACTAATTTTTAACAGATAGTGTTTCACCACATTGAAATGCTCAAAAAAGTATATGATTAAAAAATTGTTATTCTTGAGATTGTAGTTCAGTATTGATTTAATACCTTTTCCTCAATGGATTCCTAATTAAAATTATTTGAATAGCATCTATAACAAAACATTTCTTTCAAATTCTTTTTTTACGGTTCCTTCTTTGTTTTTCATCATTATAATACTTTTAATTAACTATTATTTCTTTTCTCATTTACTGATACACCTCTCTGTCTATGTTGGTGATTTTCGTTTCCCTTCTAATACTTGTCCTCAGTAAAGAACTGCTTACCTGGAACGTTTCCACATATTCACCATCTTTTCTAGTATCTCCAGAAACTAATTGTCGTTATGAATATCAATGTACGTAGTGTTCATACTATTTTGTATGGTTAATAAAATATGATCTTATTTTGTTCACATCTGATTGATTAGTTTCCTTAACATTATATACAACACTCTTGTTCCTTGTTTTATTGAATATATAAGTGTGTTTCTTCTGTTTTGTAGTCACCATCAGGAATAAGTCTAAGCCTCTTTTCAATATCCATTTGTATAAAGGAGTGAAAGATTACGGATTAATTCTTAATTATCTCTTAAGCCTCTAGAACAAGCAGCACAGAAGTTTTAAATTTACCAAAGAAGACCTAACTTCTTTGTGATTCCATTTAAAGAATTTTAAAAGTCTCCTCTATTTTCTGAATATGTGTATCTGATCTGGTATCATTATTTTTAAAAAAAATTTTCAAGATCATTCATCTAAAACAATATTATTATTTTCTTTAGTATTTTTGTATATTTCAGTCGTGTTTTTCTGTGGTCAGTTTTGTTCCATTCATGAATTTAACACACACAGACACACACACGCACATCTCTTTAAACACACATTACAGAAACATATTTTTTATATAGAAATATCTATATTTTTTCTTGTTCACTCCACATATCATTCTTGATTCTATCTATCTTCTAATTTTGTCTATTTTGAGTATTAGTAGTATATAAAAAAAAATGAAAGTTTCCTACTATTGAAAACTCCTGATGAAATATATCTTATGAAGTAAAAAGGAATTAATGACGTTTTCAAATTCAAAAGTCACAATCCATTCTGTTGATTTTTTTTTTAAGTTCAGTGGGTTTCATTTTATATGACATTAGCGTTGAAATATAAACCCAATATAAGATCAGCAATCCGGAAAGCTTTTATGTTTCAACACGTCTTCGTGTAATGGCCAACTATTTTTCATTATTGAAGCCTTTCTTTCCTAGAAAAGGTTAAAGCTTCGTTTTAAAAGGTTGAAAAGAATCTTTTAACAGAAAGAGAGAGTAAGAGAGAAGTATATGAGAAAGGAAATTGGTTTTCACAAGTAGTTTATGACATTAGCAATATGGGACAATAACTAGGCATCGATGGGTGGAGAGCGAGAAGCTTAACCTTTGGCTTCAACCTTTCCAAGTCATCCGAACCGGGCACTCACGACCGCACTAGTTAAAACCATTACCAAGTTATGGGTAATGAACATGTGGACCAGTCAAAACTTATTTCATATTGTTCTGATATTTAGCAGTAAATATATAAACCTTTTACTGTGGCATTCAGAAGAATTTTGTATAATCTAATTCTACTTGGCTTTCAATATTATTAAGATTAGATTTATACCTCATATTTTTTCCCATACTCTCTGTAATCTTCTCTCACTTTCACTGCTTTTCCTTTCTGGAACAAATTCGAGACTACAAATTTTGGAAGCTATTTTTATCTTGGAGAATCAACCTACTATTAACAGCCAGGGTGGTGGATTCACAAGAATTTTAAAGCAGTACGAAGAAAGTCAGAAGACAAATCTGTCAAGGACAGGGAAAGAAGACAACCTAATACCTTCTCTGACACAAACGGCTGAAGGAAGGTAACCAGAAATCCTGGGGAAACCTCACCTTACCGATACCTGTTTACAACCTCCCCATTTTTACGATTATGCTTGTTGAATTTGTGTGTTTATTTTAGTTATTGTTTAGTTTTCTATCATTATGTATGTTGTTAAACTACCTGTATAAAAATAGCCTTGAAAATGGTGGGTCGAAACATGTTGGTATATAAAAATAAAAATTTCGGACAACTGATATATCTTGTCCCGAACTTATGGAATCCAGAGGTGAGAAGATTGGAAAAATTAATCCGAAAAAGGTGTTAAATTAGAAATAGGCATAAGTTTTAATAGAACTTGTATAAATGAAGGCCTGCTCCCCAAATACTCTAATATATATATATATATATATAAAATCGTCTTCGTCAGTTGGGTTTTTGACTCTGACGAAGACCGCTTGTACGGTTGAAAGATCTTAGTCTTGTTTTCCATTTCTTATTGTGGTTTGATCATTATATATAATATATATATATATATATATATATATATATAAACTAATTAAAAAAGATAGCACACAGATAGACACAGGTATAACTCACTTCTAAATTTCGACCATCGTTGTCATCATGAGGTGAAGAGTCCCGCAGAAGATCTGTTCTGCCTTCCTGCGGAACTCTTCACCACATGATGAAGACGATGGTCAAAATATAGAAGTGAGTTATTCCTGTGTCTATCTGTGTGCTATCTTTTTTAATTGGTTTTATTTAAAAGTCCGTTGAACGGTTTCATTTAATTATATATATAAATATATATATATATATAAAAAGCTTTCACATAAACACGTGAAATAACAATCAGTGATCAAACCACAATAAGAAATGGGAAAACAAGACTAAGATCTTTCAACCGTAGCAAGCGGTCTTCGTCAGAGTCAAAAACCCAACAACGTTCTGACGAAGACCGCTTGTTACGGTTGAAAGATCTTAGTCTTGTTTTCCCATTTCTTATTGTGGTTTGATCATTGATTGTTGTTTCACGTGTTTATGTGAAATCTTTTTATATATATATATAAATGTTCAAACCACAATAAAAAATGGGAAATAAAGACTAAGATCTTTCAACCATAACAAGCGCTCTTCGTCAGAGTAAAAAACCCAACTGAAACAAAAGATGTAGAAACATCATAGTAGGTGGACGAGAGAAATGGGAGAGAAGCGTGGTATTTCAAAAGGGTGTAAATTTCAGGAAAGGACAGTGTCCAAGGAGAGATGTTTGGGTAAACAAAGGAGTACAATAAGGAAAGGTAAAAACTACCTGCTAGCTGTCAACCCTCTTGGATGAGACCCTTGCCTGATCTAAGAGGCAATTTGTCTTCATAGTCTTGTTTTCCATTTCTTTTTGTGGTTTGAAAACATGTTGTTGTTTCACGTGTTTATTGCAAATTATTAATATATATATATATATATATATATATGATCAAACCACAAAAAGAAATGGAAAAACAAGACTATATTTCAACCGTAAGAAGCGGTCTTCGTCAGAGTCAAAAACCCAACTCAGTTTTCCCATTTCTTATTGTGGTTTGATCATTGATTGTTGTTTCACGTGTTTATGTGAAATCTTTATATATATATATATATATATATATATATGATCAAACCACAATAAGAGATGGGAAAAAAAGACTAAGATCTTTCACCCTCAAGTGAGTCTTGTCCGTAGCTTCTCTGTTACTGTAACATTTTATGTCCTTTCTTTTATGCTAAAATTGAATATATATATGTATGATCCAACCACAATAAGAAATGGGAAAACAAGACTAAGATCTTTCAACTGTAACAAGCGGTCTTCGTCAGAGTCAGTTGGGTTTTGACTCTGACGAAGCCCGCTTGTTACGGTTGAAAGATCTTAGTCTTGTTTTCCCATTTCTTATTGTGGTTGGATCATTGATTGTTATTCCACGTGTTTATGTGAAATCTTTTTATATATATGTATATATAAATTATCAAACCACAATATGGAATGGAGGTAAAAAAGACTTAAGATCTTTCAAACACAACAAGGTCGTTATTTTACGTCTTTTTTGTGACTTCGTAAAATATATATATATTATAAAACCCGTAATGTGATAGAAACTGGACTATTCTAAGAGTTGCAATGACTTTGTGTTAGTGTTCTTGTTTATATTTTATATTTTTTTGATTTTTAAAATATCAATTATCTTAACTTCTTAAGTTTGATTCTAAATATAGTTTTGAAATAAAAAAAAACACACTCTTACGAACTTTTATTTTCATCGGAAACTTAAAAAGTCATTATTTTCATAATTGTTGCTGTTTGTGCTTCTGCTACTTCAGTTTTCTCCATTATTTTTTATAATAATACATAAAAACTCAAGACAATTTTTTTATCCTTTGCTTAAATAAAAATAGCTGAATAAGTATTCGATATAAATAGCAAAAGGAAGTTGATTTAGGACAAACATTGCTGCTGGTCAGGGAGTTTAGAAGAATAGAACGCATTTAGGGTGTAACAACCTTACAGCCAATAATGCAATTTCACCATACTGAACAAAATAGCTAATGCAAGCATATTATTCTATAGGTTATATTAGTTTTGTACCATTGTTTTCAATTCCATTCATAAGTCGATTGTATGAAGCATTCAATGTCAATCACAAGAGCAGTGTCAATATGTTCCATTTGTAATTACTGTTACAATAGTTCTTTTGTAATATATACTCCAACTAAGCAAATCAATCAAGGATTTAACACTTTTATTATAATCTATAGAATTGATAGTTTTTTATGAAGCTTTTATATTTCAATAACCTAGATAGGCAGTTGTATCATTTCAGGGCGGTTTCAGTAGAGTGAGATACTAATGTAAAAATCATACGGCAATAAAAAGTTATCTAAGGTCAAGTTACAGTCATATTCCTAAGAAAGAATACATATTGCCCCTTCTGTTTCTCTACATAATGATCATTCTAGATTGGGAATTCCAAATAGAACCGCTAACACAACTGTATTTAGAGTAGGGATCTTTAACAAATTTCTGACATCGTACTGCTGTTGGACCAACAGTTTAATGTCCTTTCCGAGGAATGACTTCATCAGGTCTCTTTTCCTCCCGCATGAATAACTGAAGGGCCTGAGTGTCAGTATGGAACCCCGGATTTGCAAGTTATGATTTGAGAAAGCAAGCCATTGGGCTACTTTAACCTCTTTCTATAATCATTATAAATAATTTTGATTTGGATTTTTTAAATAATAAATTGTCTTTGGGTTTTTGACTCTGACGAAGACCGCTTGTCCCGGTTGAAAGATCTTAGTACTTTTTCCCCATTTCATAATGTGATTTTATCATATATATATATATATATATATATATATATATATATATATATATATCTCAATGATCAAACCGCAATAAGAAATGGGAAAACAAACCTAAGATCTTTCAACCGTAACAAGCGGTCTTTGTTAGAGTCAAAAACCCAACTGGAGAATAGTTTTCCCATTTCTTATTGTGCTTTGATCATTGATTGTTATTTCACGTGTTTATGTGAAAGCTTTATATATATATATATATATGATATAATTTGTTTGAGAGTTAAGGTCTAATTATTTGAAACTAGTCCTTTCTCCGACATTTCGACATATATTTAGGTCATCTTCAGGGCTACAACAGGTTTTTTTGTAGGCGCTCTTTGTTGTGTCGTTGAGGCAAAGACAAACTATTAGAATGTAATTAGAAGGAATAGTTTCATACTTTTATTAAGCTGTTATAAATTCAAATAACCTAGCAGTTTCATTACCTTCTCTAATATACTCACTACTATAATTGCAATAAAAATTTTGACAATAGATTAGTGAAAAAACATATAAATGGAGTTGTATTTAGGTATATTTATAAGTGGAGAGTTTTATTTAAATTTGTATGAAAATTGAGAACATGATTGCTACTCATGAACACACACACATACAAACACACAGACTGACACACACATTTACACACATGCATGCACACGCACACTCACTGAGCTTCACTACTTACTAGGTATGTGAATGTGTTTTTTACATTAGGTATTAATTTTCTGATTTTTGTTTTGTTTTTTTTTTTAATTTTTAACCAAAACAGTGCTTATCTGTTGAATAAAAAAAGCATGTAATTTATAAATAATTTTTGACTTTTAGTTGTGCTACAAAGCAATGTAATGAAGTGACAGCTTGTATTGCATCAACTGTATAATGACAGGCTTTGTAAATGTTATATTTTATTGAGTACCATTCAAATAACAACATTAGGAGCTAGAAGTGGATTAAATAGTTGTCACTTGAAGGATGTGAAGGGTATAGAAACGTTCTCTTCCAGGAAACACCACTCAGAACTAGTATCTCATGATGTAATAAGAGAAAATATGACACTGCCAAATCCTCATAATAATCGACTGTCTCACTTTAAACCCCTTGTTCTCAACAAAAGTTCATTACAATAGTATGATAAAGCTAGTCTAGGAGTATAGTACTATTTGGATTTACTCAAATCAAATGATTATAAAAAGCTTTTCCTTGCATGTAAATAACAAATGTCAACATTTTATAAGAGATATCAGTTAAAAGCTATGCACAATTCCACTGATTATTTATATTTTGTAGCAGGTATGTGTTAAAATGTATGATGATTGATTATTAAACATGTTATAAGAAATATCCTTTAAAATCAATATAGGATAAGATAACTTCACATTTTAGATTTTTTGAATGTTATTATTGTTTACTGAAAAAATTTAAAAATGTTATAATTACAGAATTATAAGTTGCATGACGATAAGGAAATAGCTATGATATTTAACCTTTCACAAATCATTTCATTTTAAAATAAAAAGTTTAACAGAACTACGTAATCGATAAGAAATATTATATTAAATGTTATAACGAACTTCATTTTCACTTCATCATTAGATCAAGGGTCATTAAGGTTAGGGTATTTGGCATTATGAACGTGTCTCGTTGAAATAAATGAATGTTCATTTTCATTGAATTTATTGTTGCAAGAAACAGATAATATCTAATATGGTATAATATTGTAATTCTATAAGAAGATGATCTGAATAGTTTAATTCGGCACTCAGATAACAATTTTAAATTTTCAAATTTTATGGATTCAATATTTCCATTGTATTAGGACTTTATCTCCATTGTTTGTTAAGAGGAAATATATTATATTATGGATGGAACTCTCATAAGTTAACTAACATATAATATTTACAAAATGTGGTATTAAATTATAATACTATCAATTTATTAATAATTTTAAAAAATACGATTTTCATAATCATATTGTTTATAGAACGTTTAAAATATAATAGAGCTTAGTAAAAATATGTATGTATTACATTAGTATAACTATAGCCTTGAAGTCATGAAAAATTTGATCTCGAAATTTTGATGAATATGCATGTTTACGAGTACTCGTACATATGATCCTCAAAATTTTGTTTTGATATTTTTTATGTGTGTGCGTATGTGTGTGTGTGCGGGTATATGCTTGTGGGTATGTGTCCTGGTGGGCGTGTATCCAAATCTATTGGATGCATGTGTGGCCTGTATAATAGGTTAGGTTAAGATGCAGAGGCAGTCCTACAAAGAATCACACATAGGCCAAGCATTGGCCCTTTGTGATACCACACAATGAATATTGATTATACAGTGGGAGTCCTTAATTTTGCCTAACTCAAGTGTAGGGATCGTACATGACATCGTACAGGCCCGGGATCAACAGTTTATCGTCCTTCTCCAAGAGACAACGTGCTCAGATTTATTCATTTCTCACATGAATAAAACGAGGGCCAGGTGAGGATCGAACCCCGGTCCTATCAGTTCAAAGTCTGATGTGTCTCGTTAACGATGTGTCTGATACAATTAAACTTCTACTACGTTAACAGTATTTGATTTATCATATTTTATTATAGAGGACTATACTATATTTCATAAAAACATCGATCCTTCATATGTAAAAACTTTAACTACAGTCTAATTTATATCATGATTATAATTATTCATATGAAAAAATAAGGCACTACTTTTTTCACCTTAATTATGGAGTATTGGTGTTGTTTGGCACGCAATTCTAATTATTAAAATTTTATTGATGATTGTGCCCTATGCATATTTTATAGCAACGTTTACACAGAATTATATAAATATCAATCTCTTCGTACAATTGTTCCTATGAAAAAATTATTTCATTGGATAATTATTTCCCTATCTATTCTATTCGATAATATGAATTATTAATTAATAAGATAAATTATGAAAATCTGCTGATAATTAAAAAGTTCATTTAATTGTTGATAGGAACTATTTTAAAAATTAAACAGATTTAATTTCAAATTTCTCTCTCAATTCCTTTCATAACCTTATTCAAGTTACAAAAAATTTTTCCAATTATTAGCAAGAGTAGGTAAGTACAAAAAAATTTTAATATTGGTTTATAGGATGAATATTTCAACTTTATTGGTTGATTTTTTACAATCCTTTGTTTTATTGCTCTAAATAATTTCTTATACTGTTTTAAATCCCTTGATTCACGTTATCTGTGTAATAACTTCAATAATTTGTTGATTATGGTGACATTTGTAAAAACAAATATAATGCTTTCACCTTTTGTGCTGTTCTTTGGAATTGTGGCTCATTTATTATTTCTAGTAATGGTTGAATCACATAATCTGTTGATTCTACACTGGCAGTCCTAATGTTTTCCCAACTCATGTGCATTTAGGGTATGGATCTTTAATGAAGACCTAACATCGTACAGGCTCGGTACTGACAGCTTAACACCTCTCCGAGGGACGATGTTCTCAGATTTATTCACCACATACGTGAATAACCAGGGCCAGGTTGCTATTGAACCCCGGATCTACCAGTTCAGAGGCGAGCATGCTAACCACTGAGATAATCTGGCCCGTTATTATCGCTACAATTATGAACTTGTCAGACGATTTTTTTTAGAAAATCAGTTTCGATATTGATGATGTATAAGCAATTGTACACTTTTCAAAAATTATTTTTACTTAAAAATGTAGTCTATTTTTTATTCAAAATAAAAAGTAGTGAGGAGAAATTCTTTTTATGATCTAAAAGTAAAATAAATATTTCTGATATCCCTTAAGGCATTCATACAAACTTCTGTTTAACTTCTAATAAAAAAAAAAATTCAGGTTTTATGTCAAAAAGTTCTTGAAATTAGAAATGCATTGTATGTATAATTCTTAAAAAAATTCTCATCAGAGATCACAAAGTCTTATTTATATTTTTTTTTCTTCTACCATTAGGGGTGACTGGAGAAGTTTTGATTGCATCTTAGACTGAATAAATAATCATTCTTAAACCTCGTCTATTACTGAAGAAAGAAAGAAGGCCAGAATTATAAGGAGGTAGAGAGGATCGTTTGTGAAGTTTTTATTGAGAGTGGAAGAGATAGAGATAGAGAGAGAGGTTGATGTTGTAAATGAGAAGGAGATCAGAAGTGTAAGTATCGACTATCAGGTCCGAGGTCAGGTCCCTAGCCTAATGGTTCTCATTGCTTTGGTAGGCTTTTCTTAATTTACGTTCCGTATAGCTGTAGATTAGGGCAGTAACTAAAGACCTTCAAGGCGATCCCTTCACGATATACCACTAACCCAGCCACATAATACTTAAATCACTCCGATCTATCACTCTAAGTCCAAATTATCCCATATTTCTATCACAGGGCGGTTACTGACTTGACTACACGATACTATATTAACCTTTACTATAGAAGCAAGTCTTTTTTTTTTGTTTTTAGAAACGTATCCGTTCTTCCTCTACAGGACTGGACAAGGTCAAAACCTCGCCTCAGCCTCCCAAACAGCTACACGTGTTTCTGATAGTACTATCAAATAAAACTTTAGTTTTGTCATGCAGTTTCAATTTTTATCTTATGTTAACATCTTTAGGGAACATATGCCTTCAAAGTTACAACTATATACATAAATTGTGTATTACTGTACCAATGTTTAGCCTGAAAGTCACTAAAAGATAATATCTCATGACATTACAAATTACATCTTATTATGATGTTTCCATTAAATACAAGAAAATCAACAACTTTTTTTTTGCTTTATAGCTATTATTTTCATTTATTATTCTAAAAGGAAGTAAATAAAAAAAAACTGAAAGAAATGAACCTCAGAGAAAGTTTATATATGATAGTCTCCATGGCGTCAAATAACATCTATGATGTGTTTTATCAATATAAGTAAAAGAAATGAAATAATGATCAAAGTGAAAGATGAAATTAAAAAGATCTACTCTAAACTCATCAAATTGAAAGAGAACCAACTGATTGAGGAAAATCAGCCAAGCGTCATTCCTTATGGTGGGCAACTTCAAAGCTTTCTCTTGTCATCTGAATTCTCATAATTTTGTGAATTTCAGGGCTAAATTTCTATTCCTCAATCTGTTTACAATAAAATAATTCGCATGACACCATTCGCATGTCTTACCGTTGCTTGAGACTGTAAGTGTGTTCGTATCTTCACTCTGTACCTATAGCTTACTGTGAAACGATTGTTGTTCTTTGTGGGATGTTTTCCAGTTAATAATATATATAATAGCAGGTAGACCACAGTAAAAAGTCAGAATGTTCCATAATATTTGGATCATTAAACCATGATTATAGAAATATATAATCATTCTATATGATAAATAATAAGCATTAATGCATTAGTCATTTCTTTATAAGCTTTTTTTTTTTGAAATATTATTATTTGGGACAAAAATGATATCGAACAAGAAAAAAGGAAGTGAGAAAAGTATGATGTTTATCTCTGAAAAGCTATAAATAATTCGAAAGGCTGAAGGCATGTCAAGCATCCCCTCCCCTCACCTCCATAACTGTCAATGTTTCTCACCAGATGTTTGTTTAACAATTACTTCACTTTCGTAATGAAGACAAACAGGTGTTCTCCAAGGCTATGCTTGTTAGGCCTACAAAACTGTGATCAACTTTCAGTATGTTAACTATTTTTTTCTTTCTGTCGATCCTATTAACAAAATATTTAATCAATAATATAATGAAGAATATATTTTGACGCCAGAAGAGGCGAAAAGCAACTTTTTACTCCTAGTATTGTATAATGATATATGTCATTTAATCTCCGTACTTAAAAACGGGGCAATAATGAAGAAAGACGGAGGGATAATGACAAAAATACAGGGTAATAATGAAAAAGATAGGCATATAATACTAATTATTTTGTTGATATCAATTTTTAGATATGTAATGAGATCGTAAAGCCATAGGGTGGCAAGTCTGATATTTAAATCCCAACTGTATTAGCAATTTTTTCTACCCTGTATTGTTTACATACTTTTCTTAAACCTTTATTTTGGATTATTAAGAGATGTTATTAATTGTTTATATATTAATTACCAGTTAATATATGATTACAAAATTTTTTCTAGAGTTAAAATAATGTATGCATCTCGAGAATAATGAACTGTTTTTCCCTGACGTAGTTATCTCCATCGGCTTCACCTCAAGAGTTAATAATCATTGATTCCTCAGCTACGCCTCGAGAATTAAAATTCTTAAATCCATCTGTGGTGCTCCTCATGAAGTTTGATAGTGTCAGTGGTCCTTGAAACACTGTTACATGCAGCTCTATAGAGTGTTACGTATTTAGTACATTCTATCTGTCGATGCAGCGATACCAACAAGACAAAATATTTGGGGGGCTCAAACTCACTCAGAAAATTATAAAGTAGCTATACGCTGTTAATTTCTCTATGTGGAGATTCCGTTGGTCCATTCTTGATTAGTATCGTAGTCCTGTTACTGATGTCCGGTTAAGACTGCTCCTGTCCTTTTTTAAGAGTACTTTTTTTTCAAAAAAGCAAAAAAGGTTCTCTTGTCATGGCAAGAAAACTAAGGATTCAAACCAGCTCAATTTACTCAAATGTTAGACAAAATTAGCCTCGCATTGTAGTAAGGTTTAAATTTTATTGCTTATAGTGATCCTCTAGACCATGATTAGGTCCATTGATTACTCGTAACTACTCCAGATTACAATCCTCGTTTTTAGACCTAGGTTAGGTTAGGTTAGTTTGCCGTGGCAGTCCCACAAGGGAACACACTTAGGCCGAGTATTGGCCCTTTGTGATGCCATACAATGAAGATTGATTCTACAGTGGGAGTCCTAAATTTTGCCTAACTCAAGTGTATTTAGAGTAGAGATCTTTAACGAGTACCTGACATCGTATAGGCTCGGGACCGACAGTTTAACGTTCTTCTCCGAGGTACACAATGTGCTCAGATTTATTCACCTCCCGCGTGAATAAATCGAGGGCCAGGTGAGGATCGAACCCCGGTCCTATCAGTTCAGAGGTGAGCATGTAACCACTGAGCTAGCCTGACCCCTTGTTTTTAGATCTAATTCTCAAAAAAGTATTTCGTATTTGAGTAATCACTGGTCAATAAGCTATACCAATATACCATAAATTGGCTATAGCTCATTCCTTAATTTATAACTAGTAATCTATTTTTATATTTATATTTAAATTTCTATATTACAATCAAATATAATTAAATTTATAAGTAATTATAAGTTTTATTATAAATTATAAATTATTTATTTATAAATTTTATTTATTTATTTATTAAATTATAAATTAATATTCCAATAATTTATATGTTTAATATTTTAAATGAAATTTAACAGGGTATTTAAATTATAATTAATATTTAGCACTAAAATTAAATACGTAAATATTATACCTCAGAATTTAATTCAAAAGTTTTTGTTAGTTAGTCACATGACCAAATTTTCAATTCTTTGAAAATTTCTGAAGAGGGGGAGGGGGATATATTTGTAGGTATTCATGTATTCTTACAATTTCCCTTGTAATGATAATTGTTTGTCCATTTTACTTCTAAGAATAAAATTAACTAAATGACTTAATTTAAAATATATTAGGAACATCTTAGAAAAAATATAAAAGACTAGAACAAAATAATAGAAAGAAAAAATAATCATGCTTGAAGAATCAGAGGTATGACTTTCGTTTATCAATGATTAACCATAATATATTTTTACTTAAATGAATTTATTAAAAAAATACTACTTTTTTAAACTGAAGTCAAAACATTTACGATTTATTTTATCAATAAAATATATAAGATATTCTAATTTTAAGTACTAAAATTATGCTGTATACATTAGAATCAATACGTTATGCTAGTTATCTATGGATTTTAGAAGTAATACGTTTAATTCGATGGAATATTTGTGTAGATTATTCCAGATCTTGCTATATTACATTGTTCGGTTTGTTGTTCCAATGTTTGCAACAAATGTAATCTCGTTATTAATGAATCAGATTGGTAGAGATAATATGAAGCGGGATTAATTTGCAAAACGTGAATCTATTCACAAATAGTTAGAGTTTAATTCATATTAGTTAACAATTAGTATTGATTAACTTACTCTTCTTAATGACGTAAATGAAACTAAATACATATCAATCGAAAGTTATTAAATAGTAAACTGAAAACAAATCAATACAAAATGTTCCGAGAGAATATCTCTATCAACAACCGGATGTATATCAAAAATGGTGAACTACAAAATGATAATAATTAAATGATTATAAATACAGATGTATTATAGCATAATTTTTTCAAATTATCATTAAGGTGATTTCCTATTAAACTATTAATATTGATATTTTAATAAAAATTTTTACATATATTTGGTATATAACTTTGTTTTACAAAGCTGGACTTCATACTAAATATATATATATATATATATATATTATATATATATAATATATATATATATATATATATAGAACTCTAATAATGAGTTTTTTCTTTTCTTTATTATTTTTTTTTTGTAAAGATACTTTATTGTAACATGCTCTTCAGAGTGTAATGTACTATATATCCTTTTGGCCAAATAATGACAATAGTATTTACAATAATTTTGCTATCTACATCAAACTTAAAATATAGATACATAGACTACTATTAGATACATAGACACTGAGACTAATAATCTGTGTGTGTGTGTGTGTGTGTGTGTGTGTATGTGTGTGTGTGTGTGTGTGTGTGTGTACGTGTATGAGTGAATATGAGTTAGTTAGGTTTTTACTCTGACGAAGAACGCTTCATACGGTTGAAAGATCTTAGTCTTTTTTATCCCATTTCCCATTGTGTATTGATCAGTGATTCTGTATGTGTGTGTGTGTGTGTGTCTATATATATATATATATATCAATGATCAAACCACAATAAGAAATGGGAAAACAAGACTAAGATCTTTCAACCGTAACAAGCGGTCTTCGTCAGAGTCAAAAACCCAACTGAACACTAGATGCAGAAAACATCTGGTGAGGAGTTGAGAAGAGTGGGAGGGAAGAGTGGTATTTTAAAAGGGTGAAAGCACAGGAAAGGACTAATGTCCAGAAAGGGATGTTTGGGGAAACAAAGGAGTACAGTAAGAAAAAGTAAAAAACTAGTCTCTGGACATTAGTCCTTTCCTGTGCTTTCACCCTTTTAAAATACCACTCTTCCCTCCCACTCTTCTCAACTCCTCACCAGATGTTTTCTGCATCTAGTGTTCAGTTGGGTTTTTGACTCTGACGAAGACCGCTTGTTACGGTTGAAAGATCTTAGTCTTGTTTTCCCATTTCTTATTGTGGTTTGATCATTGATTGTTGTTTCACGTGTTTATGTGAAATCTTTTTATATATATATATATATATATATATATATATATATATATATATATATATATATATATATTATATATATATATATATATATATATATAGTTGTTTTGGTAGTAGATCAGGCATGGGCAACCTGCGGCCCGCGACGTATTGAAATGCGGCCCGCGGAGCCTTTTAGGTTTCTTAAAAAACAAAAAACAAAAAAACTCAAATTAGTAAATGCCCAGCCTTCGTCTTCAAAATTCCTTTCTCAGTCGAAGGTTATCCCAAGAGGGATTATCGGGCCTGGAAAATCAATTTAACCGCGAAAATCCCACTGGGAAAAGATATTTATCTTACCCCCCTTTTAACCAGAATCTTAATCCTAGTTAATAGTCTGTCGGTCAGTTTGGAGATTTACTGGGGGTAGTCCGTATGCTTTCACTTTTTGTCTTGTGTTTCCATATAAAAGGGAGCAAATCGTTATTGTCATTCATTCCATTTCTATCAACCCATGAAGCGCATAGTTCTCCTTGTATCCACACAGCCAAGAATATATTTTTTGAAATATTTGAACCCCAAGTATGTCGAAGAAAAGAAAGGTAATTGATGAAGGTCGTGTGTTTCAAGATAAGTGGACGATAGACTATTTTTTTGTGATATGGAAAGAGAAACCAGTGTGCCTCGTTTGTTCAGATGTAATTAGTGTATTGAAGGAGTATAATTTGAAAAGACTACTTGACAAAACATCCTTCATATCACAATCTTACTGGTCGACCAAGAGAAGAAAAAGTTGAAAAACTGAGAAAAGCCTTGGTAGGACAGAAAACGTGTTTTGTTAAGAAACAGAATAAGAATAATGATATTGTGCAATCCAGTTACATTGCTGCAGAAAAAATTGCTAAGTATTCGAAAACCTACAGTGATGGAGAATTTATAAAAGAATGATGAGAGAATTTATGTCATTTGAACATTTATAAAGAAATAAAGAAAGTAAAATAATGGAAAGAAAAAGAAAATCAGGCCTGCGACAGTAAAACAAATAAAAACAAAGTGAAAAAAAAGTATGTATGGAAAAGTAATATTTCTTGCATATATGTATCATCATGCGGCCCTTGCCCACTCGAAAATAGTAAAGTGCGGCCCGCAGGTGACAAACAGTTGCCCATGCCTGTAGTAGATTGTTTTGGTAAATGTATTATAGTTCTTACTCTAATTTTAGCCCTGAAGATGATGTACAAATACATCAAAACGTCGGCCTAGGAAGGGGTTTATTTACTTTTATTTGACCTAGCCCTCAATAACAAAACATAGTATATATGTATGTATGTGTGTGTGTATGTGTGTGTGTGTGTGTGTGTGTGTGTGTTTGTGTTTGAGGAAGAGAGAGATATATTTAGTCGGTTCATTAATAACGTACGCACACAATGATGACGCCTTCTTTAAGTTATCGAAAAAAGGAACCCTCTTGAACGTATCTGAACATTCAACATTTATTCTAACATTAACTAAAGTACATTATTTAAAATATTCAAAATATTCTTGCATGGAAGGAGATGTTTATCGCCTGTACGTGTAACTCCCTGTGTAACCCAAACGATCAACCGAAGAGTCGACTATAACGCTTTGAGTATATCATGGTCTCTAGAACAAATGCGCGATATAGCTACAAAAGCTGGAAGCTCACTGCAATACCAAATCAGGTTTCTAAAAGAATAATACTCTTGCATGATATTTTTCTTCCCACTATTCGTTTAATCTAGGTGAATAAGTGCAATCTGTAACTTAATTCATTCACCTGTCTTTTGCTTCTTATCAGCAAAACTGTGATTATTTGAATTAAGCTTCTGAAAAAGTGAACTTTTTCTATATGAACAACCATTTACAAAAAAAATGACTATTTCAAACACATGTTTGTTACAAAAGAACAAAATTCTTCATTACTGTTTTGAAATTTTGAAATATATATGAACAAATAATTTCAAACGATATAATTAAAAGAAACTGTGTGAGCCTTTTCATTATTAAGGAACTGATATAAATTCTTCTCTATTCTCGTAGGACCAGAGAAAAGTAGTAATTACAAACACCCTCTGCACTCTTTGAGGGTTGACTCATACTCCATAGTAACAACTATATAACCTCCTCAGATCATTACCTAAATTAAACCTTCCTACCGTTTTTGACTCCTGAACTTGGTTTAATGTGAATTATTATTTTCATTTCTCTATGTTTTAATCCTGGTTGTTTTTTTTAGTTAGTAATCATAAATTATGCATTTTCTTGTAGCCTTGATAATGAAAATATAAAGTTTCAAAACTTCGGAACACAGAGTTGAAATTTTGACCAGACATTTAGTTGTCCAGCTATTTAGTTGCTGTAGTGTATTATGGAACTGCTAAAAAATTGTAAAAAAATCTGGAGTGGCCTACACTTTACTTTACTATAAGTAACTTAATGTCAAATTTCTTGAGTATATAAAACATAACGTCTCATTTAGCATAACGTAAACATCTAAATGGGATATAATTATTAGCCTTTCATTCCTGAGGTAGTACAGATAGTGATTGAAGGACATATCAATTTATAAGCTTATTTTTGTACATCACAAATCATTTATTATTTGCAAATAATTTCATTAGTATAACTACACCAGTAATAACATTTTTGAAAAACCAAAGTGAACATTTCTTGAAACGATTTATTCTCCTACAAGAGAATGGCTTTCGTTCAAACAGCCAGTGGATTTCTTACATCGTTTATTTGACATCCTTCTACATTAAATATTAAAGTAAAATTTTAAAATTTAAAACAGGAAAATACCATTTTTTTCTCTGAAAAACATCTTAAGCAGCGAAGAAAATGTTATTTTAAGGGGCTTTGTTAATTAAAGATGTACGATAATTACATTTAATAATCTCTAAACGAAAGATTCCAATTATGAATTATCATTTACATTTTTGGTCTTTTATAGAATTATTATACTGAGAATTTTAATCCTTAAAATAATAATAATAATAAGCTTCTTAGTATTTAATCATTTTCCTTCCCCTTTTTTCAAATAACATATATACGAATTTTTCTCAGTGAGTGTTATTAGTTTCCTGCACAATATTATTCCTCTTACATCTCATATAAGTCAATAAACAATTTAAATTATTCCTTTATAAATATCAATTTTATCTCAGTGGATTTGCTCAAAAAATATCTAAGTCAATGTAAACAATGTAAAAAAATATAAAAAATTCGACAAGTATAGCAGGTGATCTCTCAGTCTAGGATAAACAAACAGTTTTTATAGCGTTATTGCTCTTGAAACTTCATGAATTGCTAATTTTTGTTCTATTTTTGGTCAAATTTTCATTATTTTTTAATGAGCCGTTACGCGTCAAAAAATCATTTTCTGAAAACAGAAATCGTACTGTAACGCCCCTTTAACGAATGTAATTTTGAAAAAAAATATCTCAACTCATTTTTCACATAATGTTCTATTTTTAGGCATAGTTTTATTGTGATCCGTCTAACAGTATGGTTTGTATCGCTCTCACAAGGTTTGAGATTGAATTAAAAGTCAAAATTTTTACATTTTAGTGAAAAAAAAATATTTCCCGTTGTTTTAAAATTCTGAATATATTTTTGTTTGTTGCGTTTGTAACCTCAAAGATAATGTCAAAATTTCAAAACTGTAGGATTACCAGTTTAGAAGAAATAAATGTTTAAAAAAAAATGGTTTTTGGCAAAAAAAGTGACTTTCTCATCATGCATAATTCTTCCCAAACAATAGGGATCTTTGTCTTTATGGGGCCCATTTTTGTGTAAAATATCAACTTGATCCATCAAAGATTCTGGACCGTAGCGTGGTAGCAAGCAATGCTAACACACGCAACCACCCACACACACACAGACATCATCGTAAAAACTTGATAAAACGACTTCTGGGACCTCAAAACATGTAATTCCGTCAAAATCTCGAGATCAAATTTTTTCACGATCACTATACTTTACTTATAGTAAAGTAAAAAAACTCAAATAAATATATAAGGTTTGATTATTAATATATATTTTGTTTTGTTTGAATCTTGAATGATTTCTTGAAAAAAAAAAA
>JAPFBL010000029.1:0-12500 GCA_026182355.1 Hermatobates lingyangjiaoensis
CTGCTGATTGCGTCACTTTTAGATTCTATAATGGCTTTATAAGAATTGACCTTAGGTATACTTAACTTTCCTTTCTTCAAAACCTCTGCAAAACTCTCTTTTTGTTGGGCTGTGTTTCTTTCAGGCGTATTTACTACTTCTTCCCGTTTCTGTTGGTCTACTGTTTCCTTTAGTATTTTCAGTTCTTTCCTTAGCTTATTAAAAATTTTATTGAGATTATTAACAGCCAGAGTAATATCTGTCCTCAAATCTTTTCGTAGGTTTCCACTGCAACGTGTAACATTTCTCAGTTTGTCTAAAGACTGTAAAAATATCTGCTCATCATTTTCGGCCATACTTCAAATAGACTGAGCGCAGGTAGTCGGGCCAACCGGTCTAGGGTGTAGTGCCAGGATTATATACCCACCATAAACCAACCCCACGCCCAATTACAGACGGCAGCCTTTGACACACACTGAGACTCTGGGTAAAACGACCCAAGAGAACAATATCGCACAAGTCACTAACACTGTCAGCGAATAACGAGGGTACGCACTTGGTCAAGAACAGGGACTCACAGATCTTTACACTACCGAGGCACGAACAAGACTCCTCTGTGTGTGTGTGTGTGTGTGTGTGTGGTGTGTGTGTGTGTGTGTGTGTGTGTGTGTGTGTGTGTGTGTGTGTGTGTGTGTGTGTGTGTGTGTGTGTGTGTGTGTGTAGAATAAACGAAAAATATATTCAGAATTTTGAAACAACGGCAATATTTTTTCAATAAAATTTAAAAATTTTGACTTCTAATTTAATCTCAAAGATTGTGAGAGCCATAAAAGCCATACCGTTTGACGGATCAAAATGAAACTATGCTTAAAAATAGAACATTATATAGAAAATGATTTGAGATAATTGTTTTTTAAATTACGTTCTTCAAAGGGGCGTTAAAGTACGATATCCGTTTTAGAAAATGTTTTTTTGACACTAAACGGCTCATTAAAAACCAATAAAAATTTGACCAAACATGGAACAAAAATTAGCAATTTATAAAAAAAGTCATAAAATATCAATCATGGCAAGAGCAATAAAGCTATAAAAACTGTTTGTTTATCCTAGGCAAAGGGACACCTGCTATACTTGTCGAATTTTTGATATTTTTTTACATTGTTTACATTGACATAGAAATTTTTCAGCAAATCCACTGAGATGAAATTATTTTTATAATAGAAAAATTTAAACAATTTATTGACTTATATCAGATATTAGAGGAATAATATTTTTACATGTAAAAAATCACCACCAAAAACCATAAATAAATTTCCTTTGTCTTCGTCTTCCATGTATGATGGATTTGTCTCATAAAATAATTTAATAAATCTATATATTGCACTCTTGAGCAAAACCTAATATCAGTTATAATTACTTTATCTTTGTCAATTGTAGTATCTTTCCATGATATAAAAATGTGACAAATGGACTCTTTCCTCAATAAGAGGCGTTATGTTTGTTGACAAATATCCATTTTTTTTACTATTCTAGTCTAATCTGTATAAATAAAATAATAATTTTGTCTGTACATTCCTTAATTCCTCAATTCAATTTTTTTTATGTTTCATACATTGGAGAAACCCAATCCACCCTTAGAAAAATTTCTATCGGTTTGTCGGTTTGTCTGCAAAATTTTGTCACAAGTAAACTCAGCCACCATACAACATATCAAGATGAAATTTTACAGTAGATTTGTGTATTTCAAACTAAAAATATAGGCTCAGAATATATTTGAAATTCAACGTAGAAATGAAGTTATGGACGTATAAAGCAAAAGTGTTTGTCACAAGTAAACTCAGCCACCATAGGACATAGAGAGCTGAAACTTCGACACCAGATTTGTGTATGCCTAGCTTAAAATATAGGCTCTAAATATATTGAAAAATCAGTGGAGAAGAAAAGTTATGGGGCATTAAGCTGTATTTTGCTAACTTTACAGACATGTTTATTTTGAAAATACACAGGTGTGGTAAGCAGGTATTTTTAGTTAATTTTAATTTCATTTGAGCATATGAATATATTGCGTATTTGACATCATTGAAAAGGTGTTTCAGAGAGTTGAGAATGTACTATCTATTCAGAATAAATAGTTTTGTGAACGAGCAATTCTCAGTCCTTTATGTGAACAGGCAGAAAAAATCAGCAAACAAGTTCTTATGCTATATCAAACCGAAGATAGAACTTAAAAGTCAGTAAAGAGAGTGATTAGTAATGAGGAAATAGTTCATTATCCAACAGAATTTCTTGACTCCGTGACTGCTCCTGGACTGCCTGCTCATGAGTAAAAACTTCAAGTAGGAGCACCATCATGCTACGATTTAGTATCAGTAACAAATTTCATGTTACGAAACTTGAGTGCCCCGGGAACTGTACAAAGGGACACGAGTCTGAGTTCGTGCTCTCCACAGATATGCCATAGAGACGGACCTAATGACTGGGTATGGTATTGGGGAGTCTCTGTATACCACGCATACCATTGATTCCGAGCCACTATCCGTTTTGGTTAAAACGATTGCAAAGTTTCATCAGATTCTGTTTTGCAATAACGTTAACTAAGTCTCAATGCGGAACTTTATCTAACGCAGGAATTCAAGTGAGTGAGATCAAATTTTTCTTAAATGGTTAACTGTAGTTTGCTTGCTCAAGAGCCAGAGGTTCCAACTCTTTGTTCTGTTAATTTATCGTACATCCTTAATTATAAATTATCTTAAAACGACATTTTTCCTTCAATGTTTTTGAGAGAAAATAAAAGTATTTTCTTGTTTTAAATATGAAAATTTGACTTAAATATTCAATTTAGAAGGAGTTCAATTAAACCATGTAAGAAATCCACTTTCTATTTCAACAAAAGCCATGTTTTCTTGTAGAAGATTATTTCGTATCAAGAAATTTTCACTTTAGCTTTTCGAAAATGTTATTAGTACTCTAGTCATAATAATGAGATTATTTCCATCAATAATATCATATACAAGAATATGCTTATATATAGTTAAGTCGACCAATCACTATCTGTACTACCTCAGGAATGAAAGACTAATAAATATCTCTCATTTAAATATTTACATTATGCTTAAATGAGACATTATATACGGAAGAAGATCGATATTAAGTTTACTTATAATAGAGTTGAGTGCTGGTGACTCCAAATTTGTTTAAATGTTTTGGTTAAATTCTGCAATGCTATCATACAGCACAAGTAATAAAACTTATTAAAAACGGAATATCACATTTTTTGGGTCATATTGATTCTTTAAATCATCTGAAATTATTTACTTTTTTGTAACATACTAATTTTTTATTGATACTACTTGCAAAGTATTTAATATTGAATATTCACAGTAGTATTGATACTGCTGCAATAGCTAAGTCATCTACATATCCTTGCGTTTCACAAACGTTAGACAATATGCATTGTCTCACGTTTGCATAGACAATACTGAATATAAAATTATTAGTTTATTAAGCCACCGAAGAAGTGATTAAAATTAGTAGTCATTTAATAATAAAAAAAAATTATTCTCATATTTCAATATTACTTCAAATAATAGTGCGCATCTTGTCGGATAGAAGCAACTTTAAGCAACAATATATCACCGTGGCAAACTCATAAAATGTGCGAGTATGTTTGATTGGCATTTGTTATTTACATGGAAGAATTTTTATCTTTTTACAAATCATATTAAGTCAATAAAAATCTCACATTTCGTTTAATAAATCTTTTTACTTTCAAGTAAATAATAACAATATTATTTCACTTGATTCCCTTTAAAATCGAGAACATTAAAATTGTTTCAAGAATTACATTCTTAGGTAATGTAAGCAAAACCAACAAGTACAGTAGCATTATTACAAATAGTCTCAAAAGCATTCTTGCTTTTTGTATCATTTCAAATTGAATTGAATTCTTTTTCTACTTGTTAATTTTAAGTCAATTTTTTTTTTGACAAAATTTCAATGTTCTACAATTAGCCATTTAACATACAAGAAATTTTCGGAAATTATAATGTGTCTCGTAACACCTCATTCTATTCCTATAATTTAAACAAAATATTTTATTTAAATTGAGGGAATTAATTTCATAAACTTGCCAAAACTTCAACACTCTTGATTTGACAATTTAAGAGAAAAAGAATGTTATCTAAAGCCCAATGACTAAAACAATTAACTTTTTTAGAATGCATTGCCCAATAACAAATTGAAATATTTCTTTTTGTGTAAAATATGAATTTCACCCAACAATAAGTGCCCACAATTTTGGATTTACGTTCCCAGACAAATATTCACACTAGCATCATGTAAAGAAACCTCAAAAAATATATCTGGGACCTCAAAACATGTATATTTGTCAAAATCTCGACATCAATTTTTAATGATCACTATACTCAAGTTATTATAAACTAAACATTTAAAGTCATCAAGATGACATTACCAACGCTTTCACAATCAGCTTAATGTATTCATTTTAAAACTTAAATAGCTTTTAATTTTAAAGTGGCTATAGGTATATTTACTATTAAAGACTGTGTAAAGTAAATAATTTAACACATGGCCAAGCAATTAAATTACTTCTTTATTTTAATGTTAGTATATCCATATTGTACTAACTTTTGAATTAGCAGTTTAGGAGAAAAAATGTCTAAAAACAGGTTGTTGTAAAAAAAAGTGACTTTCCCGTCATGCATAATTCCTCCTAAACAATATGGATCATCTACACTACAGGGGCCATTTTTTTGTAAAATATCTAATTGATCCATCAAAGATTCTGAGCCGTTGCGTGGTAACAAGCTATGCTAACATACCCACCCACCCACATACAAACACAGACATCATCGAAAAAAACTTCATAAAACGACTTTTAGGACCTCAAAATAAGTAATTCTGTCAAAATCTCGAGTTCCAATTTTTTCACGATCACTATACTTTACTTATATTAAAATAAAAAATTACTCTAATCCGAATAAGTGTTTTGCAGCTTTAGCGTTATATTGGCTCAGGCAAACATGGGCAAAATGTTAGCACTATTTCTCATAGATTACTGATTTTTGGTACATAAAACTTCGAAAGTTTTGATATTCTCGTGTTTGTATTTAACGATAAAAAATTTTCCAGAATATAAAAAAAATACAATTTAAAAAAAATTAATACATTTAAGCTACTTATAATGAGCTATCTTAGATTTAATTTCATTATGAACCGTCAAACGATGCTATCAGAATGATGTTCACAACGCATCACACTCATAATAGGTTAAAATTTATAAATTTTTGCAAGAAAAACACCTTTTGTTTGTTAAAAGTTAGTTCATTAACGTTGACTGTATAATTGATCTCTTAATGTTATTTATTTGCCTTGTAGTGCATTTACAAACATTTGTGAACACAATTCCACCCGACCACCTACATTTCTCTCCCACAAGCACACACATTTTTTATAGTCATTATATATTACTTATAGTAAAGTTAAAAAAGATAAAACTCGAAGTATCTTCCCTTTCTACGTCCTTCCCCTCAGACTTCCCGCATAGAGAAATTATGTAGAGTCGTTAAACAGCTTCAGTAAATTAATCAAGAAAATGTAATTTATTTATTGAATAAATTTAAAATAGATATTGTGTAATTAGAGGAACTATTTTACTTGCCTGATTGTTTTTTAATCAATTCAGTGTATATCTTACCATGAGAATTGCAATGAATAAACCATACCGTTATTTGTCCTAATCGCTTTCTTCTAATCAATAATAGACGCCCCCTGAGTAGTTCGTTCTGTCTTTTAAATAATAATAATGTATTGCTCCCTAAATGTTGATTTTTATTAGGGTGTACATTTAGCCTGGGCATATGATATTTTTACTGAAATAAACTCTCTATGGAACCATATGTTTTATTTATTGATATAAAAATAAATTAGCATAATACTAGTAAATATTTTTTTTACTACACGAAACAATAATAAGTGATATATTTAGCTTTATATATATTTCTAAACCTTGTTCAAGTTTAGGTTTCTGTAAATAAATAAAATGTTGTTGAACAGTTTTCTTTTAGAAATATATGCACTGTTGTTTGAAAGGTGGATTTCATTGGGTATTGAGTCCTCTAGGAATATTGTCAGCTTCAGTAAAAGTTATCTTAATCCTAATAAATATTTCGTTTTCCGCATAAGACCTCGCAGGTTAACACTTAAATCATAATAAAGGTTATCTGCCATCCGTTGAGTTACTTAAGCTGTGCATTTTACCCCTTAAGAAGGATATCTTCTTTGCTCTTAATTATTAAGTTTCATAAATTCATAAAGCTTTTTTTTATGATTAGAGACACAGTTTTTGACTGTAATTTATATTTACTAAATAGAGACAAGTTTATATAACAATTAAAGAAGAATCTAGCATGTTACCTGTAATTTTTCTTCCCCACTCAATTGGTCTCAGACTTCTTCATCCTATTCCTAGAGCCAAACTAACTGTTTTCAGACGCTATCCTATATTTATATCGCCATATCGATCCTTCCTATTCGTAACTTATCGAATTCAGTCAGTGGTAAAATAAATAATCTCTTGGATGATTAGTTTATTCATTTACAATGATATTGTGAGCTGTTTTACTTAATTACTTCAGCTGTTAACATAAACATATCTATAGTCAGCATATGCAGAGTGAAACAGGATCTCAGTGTGATAAAGAAGTATGAATTTGCCAATACTCTCAGGATGACTTAGTCTAAGTCCCCAGACTTATATAGATTTAGATTAAGTTGCTGTTACAAGATATGACCCTGACCTATACTAAAATACAAATATTATTATAGATGAATATACATATAATATTTTTTATCTAAATATATACAAAATAAAATATTATTAAATAAATATATTGAATACATTATTTATTTGATATCACACAGCTAAAGTTTATGTTAATTTTAAAATTGTCTTCTCTTTTTATTAGGTTTGCTTATCATCTACTAATTTTAAACTTAATCAACTTGGTTGTTATAACTAAACGTTTACGAAGTAAGTATACCTAGTAGTACATGATATAAAGGTTTATATTTCCATTGTGGTTCATAAGTTTTGATGGTTTTCCATCAATTAATACATAATAAGGGTGGTTCTGAAAAAGTAATGAAAGAAGGATGTTTACTTTGTTCATAATTTTAAAAGTTTCATTAATTCATTAATTAATTCCTTCCTTCTTTTTGAAGTTTACCTGACGATGAACACAAAGTGTTCGAAAACACTTCTTTTTTATTTGTGGACACATTGATTTATTCATTTACCCCAGTATGTGTAAATAACACACAATTACAGACTGCATAACTAATGAGTCAACACACATTGTTTATAAATAAATTGCCATGTAATCAAATAAACCTAAAAGGAAAAAAGTATTTCAATTTTAGCAAAGTCGAAATCAGGAATTAAACAATATTTTTCATAAGAAAGATAAAAAATTTAGTACCATTGACCTAATGCAATTAAATGCACTCGTTAAAGATTTTAATGAATTTGACTAAGGCAAAATGTAGGAATAACGGGTCGCATTAACGAAGTTAATTATTGCAGTAAGAGACAAGCCTATTTCCATATATGATTTTCTTGCAGCGTAAGGAACAGAACATTTGCATGAAAAGCTTCCTACACTTAACCAAAAGTATATGACATATTATTAATTAGGACTGCACTGATCATTTCTATCCTAATGCTTGCTAATAATTATTTTACTTTAACTTTTTTTCAAGATTATAAACAAAGACTTTTGAGTATGCGTAAGTATGGTACATTTCATTGTTCAGATATTCAAAAACAAAATCTAAAGTCACAAGCTTGATTTAACATTATATTCTTCTAAATATTGAAAAAATAATGTAATTCTCTTGTGGATAATAATATCATGTAAGACTTTTTTAAGGACAATATAAATCATTATAAACAATAACTGTATTATTTTTTATTAATAGTTCTTATTTTTTTAATAAAATTCAATAATTATTATTATAAATAATAATAATATTTCCTGTTATTAATGAACATTACAACTCATTGACTGATAAAATAAACTGGATAAAATTCGGTCGCACAATCTTGAAAATATTCCAGAGTAGTACATTGTTCTTTATTATCCTGTATTAGATCAAAGTTTTGATACCAAGTTTTCAATAAAAATACAAGTTTTGATGTCCACTGTGCCCCAAAAATTAGGTATCGCAAATTCACCTGTATTTGTTTGCATTAGTGCGTATATGTCTGTGCGTGTGAAGAATTATTCCAATATTATATGGAGTACTTTATATGACAAAAACCTGGAGTGGCCTGCACTCAACATTACTATAAGTAAACTGAATATCAATCTTCTTCGTCTCATTTAAGCATAATGTAAACATTCAAATAGGAGATGTTTATTTGAGTATTTGAGCAGTATATCCGTACTACAAAGAGATGTAGTACGGATAGTTGTTGATCGACTTAATAATATATAAGCTTATTTTTGTATATCACACGACTATACGAATAATCTCATTATTATGACTACAGCACTAATAACATTTTCGAAAAGCCAAAGTAAAATTTCTTGATACGAAATAATCTCCTACAAGAGAACAAGCCTTTTGTTCAAATAGCCAGGGAATTTCTTACATCGTTTACTTGACCTCTATCTATATTGAATATTTAAGCCAAATTTTCAAATTTAAAGAAGAAAGTACTCTTATTTTCTCTGAAAAACGTCATAAACATCGAAGAAAAAATGTCGTTTTAAGATAATTTATAGTTATGGATCTAAATAATCACATTTATTTAAATCAAACGAAATATTTCAATTATGACTTATATTTTACATTTTTGGTCTTTTATAGAATTATTATACTAGGAAATTTATGGCTTCTTAGTATTTAATAAAATCATTTTCATTTCCCTTTGTCAAAAATTATATATATATCAATTTTCTCTGAGTGAGTGTTCTCTTTATTCCTGCATCTTGTACTATGTTATAAGATTGCTATGAATGAATATTGAGAAAAAATATATTAATAATTAGCCAGTTTACATTCTCAAATCAAAGTCAAAGCCAGCTATTCACTATAATTTAAAAATTTTATAGTTGGAGCTTCTAATTTTTGAAAATAATAAATATTAACTACTCGCAAACCTACCCGTCTTTGACGGAATCAAAAATTCCATTGTACTTGGTATTCCAAAATATCATTAGAAATTTTAGAATAGTAGAAAATAAAATTATTATTGTAGTGTTAAACAAATGCTTCTGTATACACCACATTAGATGTCTGTGCTTCAGGTTCATGGAAGAACATTTAGTTGGAACCTCTGAGTCTTGAGCAAGCAAACTACAGTTGATCATTTGAAAAAACTTGGTCTCACTAACTTCAATTCCTGCGTTAAATAAAGTTTCCCCTTGCGGCTTAGTTAACTTCATTGCGAAACAGAATCTGACGGCACTTTGCAATCATTTGAACCGAAACGGATAGTGGCTCGGAATCAATGGTATGCGTGGTATACAGAGACTCACTCCCCAATACCCTACGCAGTCATTATGTCCGCCTCTATGGCATATCTGTGCAGAGCACGAACTCAGACTCGTGCTCCGTTGCACATTTCCCGGGGAACTCAAGTTTCGAAACATGAAATTTGTTACTGATACTAAATCGTAGCATGATGGTGCTTCTACTTTAAGTTTTTGCTCATGAGCAGGCAGTCCAGGAGCAGTCACGGAGTCAAGAAATTCTGTTGGATAATGAACTATTTCCTCATTACTAATCACTCTCTTTACTGACTTTTAAGTTCTATCTTCGGTTTGATATAGCATAAGAACTTGTTTGTTGATTTTTTCTGCCTGTTCACATAAAGGACTGAGAATTGCTCGTTCACAAAACTATTTATTCTGAATAGATAGTACATTCTCAACTCTCTGAAACACCTTTTCAATGATGTCAAATACGCAATGTATGCATATGTTCAAATGATATTAAAATCAACTAAAAATACCTATTTGCCACACCTGTGTATTTTCAAAATAAATATGTCTGTGTAGTTAGCCAAACACGGCTTAAAAATTCATAACTTTGCTTCATCATTGAATATTGAATCCATTCAAAGCTTAGTTTTTGAGTTAGACATACACAAATCTGCTGTCGAAGTTTCAGCTTTGTATGTCTTATGGTGGCTGAGTTTACTGGTGACAATATTTTGTGGATAAACCGACAAACTGACAGACAGAAATTATTTTCAGGGTCCATGCGGCTTCTCTAAAGTAGATTATTTATATATTCTTCTTAGTTTATATACATACATAGTTTATTGATTTCAAACTTCAGATTACTCTGGTAATCCACAACACAGAAATGACAAGCAGGTATACCAGAAACCCGCCAAAGTAAGTATTATTATTATTATTTTTTTCACTCGTGAAAAGCTTAAATAAAGTCTACTAGTTCATAATGATGTAAATAAAAGTTTTACGGTGTCTCAGAAAATTTTATTGTTAATAATAGAGGAATTTAAACATCACATCAGAATTTATATTACGATGATTATGACATACTTTGTAAAATTGATTCAGTAAGTTGGGAGTTCAAGTGATAATTCTGGAATGTGCTTCTTAAGAAAAACGTTAGCTATAACATTTCTAAAATAAGGTTACATCTATTAATATTAAATCATAGAACGCATTTCTAATTGACTGAATGGGAACAGCCTATATGCGTTTTTATATTTACCTCAATAAGCAAGAATGAATAGTGTGTTGCAATAAAGAACAATCAGAACTAAAAACTCCAAAACTTATTTCGTTCTAAAAGTTATCTGTTCCTCTGTTTTAAATTACCAACTGATTTAAATTAAAATTGTTTAGAACGTACAATGTCATTTTTTAATTTCCATGTCATCAAATTTAATTCAGATAAAACTGACTTTGTAAAATAGATTGATAAAATTTGTGCAGCTTTGTCAGTAAAAGTCATTCTGCTATCCATGTATATGAAATAATAAAGAAGGAAAACTTTTTTTTTACTTGCTCTTATAGCACCGTAGAGTATTTCGTATTAATACGAAATTCTGTATTAATTTCGTTTATCTGAAAAAAGTTAAATGTTACGGAAAAGGAAATTAAAACATTTTCCTTTTCACCTCTCTCTTTAATAGACTTAGTAACATCGGAGTGTGAACAAATCAGTAATTTAATCTAACGCCAACAATATTAATAATACATTATGTAGACAAGATTTTAAGTAGTGTGCTTTAAGTTAGTGATGGAACACACTAAAATAGAACATTCAAATAAGTCATCTCTCAGAACCGTCAGTGTGTTTGAAACATTTGGAATTATAACCATAACATATTATCATAAAATTCTGATAAAGAAACATTATATGACTTTGAAATTTTCCTTATTGATCTGTTTTATCTAACAAGAATTTTTATTTAGATTTGAGTATGTGTTATTATTAAATTATTTCTTTATATGAACAACATGAAAAATATTTATCAATTCTGATTATCAAATGCGATAGAATTTCACATCATCAATTGAAATCTTTATTTTTGATAGATATCAAGAGGTTTTCAATAGATTCCAGCTGATGCATTTCATGAATCATGAAAGTATATGTTCTGTTAGAATAGTGACTTACTTTTGGTTGCGTCCTACTTCACAATATAATTAATTAGAGAAGGACTGGACTATAAGAGAGAATAGTTTGACTGATAGAGAAAGAACCAATATTGCTGAGAACTTATAACAGAACTTTTAAGATAATGGGTGGATGACTGGGTCGGTTGTTTGGAGAACTCTAAGGGTTAGATGTGTTGTGGCCGCATGTGTGGCTGGGCGGGGGCATCGTCCTCCAGGCACGTCGTCTCCATCCAGCACCCAATAATACCATAATATTGCGTCACCCACCCCCCCATCCCTCATCGTGTAATTTTTTTATATGATTCACCCACCAGACTAAGTTGATAAACATGTCTGTTTTAATCATAATTATAGGAATATTACTCTTTCCACCAGCCATGTAGTTGAGCAGCACTCAACTGACACTTTTCACACAATGATTCTTCATAAATTTGATGAATATGTCATCAAAATATTCTTATTCAAACCTTCAAGAGACAATTTTGTTTACTTATATAATTTTTATTAAACATTTAAAACCGTGTGAAGTCTTCAAATTGAAATTAATGAATGATTGAACCATTCATTACATTGAAAAATGTAACATGATATGGTTTAGCCTCTTCAACTAACTGGCTCCTAATTAGAACGATTTGTGGGTTTAAAATTTGTGTCATTATGTTTTGATATGACATATCTGTTTAAATATAAGACATGTCAGATTTAAAGAGTTAAGACTTCTTTCAACATTTCTTGATGTATTGTTCGGCAAAAAATATTCTTTTATTATTTGCTTAATATAATCTATCAACTACCAATATTATTAGACAATGCAATTTATAATCAGTGTTAGATTAT